>VZRX01015730.1:91150-104451 GCA_013398075.1 Notiomystis cincta | reverse complement strand
GGCGGCCCCGCTCCCGCCGGCCGGCCCGGCCTGCGGGGCACACGGCCAGGGAAGCGAGTCGCGGCTGGCTACCGCCCGCTCTGCGCCCTCGGGACCTCGCCGCCGCCTGCTCCCCGGCTGATAGCCGCCGTACAGGCCCTTTCCACCTTCCCTGCGGATTCGCCCCGGAACTCGCCTCCCGCCCGCAGCCCGGCGGCAGAGGGGGCTGGGGCTTCTGTAGCACCGAACCGCCCGCGGGCCCTTATCCAGCCCCGCAGCTCAGGATTACCCACTCTGGCCAAGCCAGCTTTCACGCAGGGTTAGCCAGCAGTGGCTCACGAGGGCTCCGATCAGCCTGAAAACCATGGCTGGCACCGGAGAGAGCGAAAACCTGGGGCTCCTGCCCGGTCCCGCGAGTGGAGAGGGACAGCGAGAGAGCCAGGTGGCCACTTGATCCTGCACAGGTTGCCTCCTCCTGCACAGACCAGCAGCTGTCAGAGCAGCAGCTACCTGAAGTGAGGCTGCAGGCAGGCAGGTAAGAGAGCAAGAGGAGGGAAAAAAAAAAGACAAAATCCCGTAAGACCCCAAAACCACAACACACCCCCTTATCCGCCAGAAAGGTAAAAAAAAAAAAAAAAAAGTATTCGTATTCCAGTCTCTGATTTGGAAATGGGGAAGAGCGAAGGAGGGGAAAGGCAAGCCAAGCAAGCACAATATCCTCCTTTCCTACAGAGAGGATGTTTATTAGTTTGTACAATATAGATGTTTTTAATTATTAGCTCTGCACTCTCAGGGAAACAAGGAACAAACCTTGTTCCATCACTGTAAAAATACATCGAATTTGAACTCATTTTTGCACTAGCTCATTTTCCTACACAGCATTAATCTTTCTCATAATTCATAACTTACACTTAGTGACTTGTTTTCTCATTCCCACCTTGACAGAGAGTACTCCTAGCAAACAAAACAAAAGAAGCTGCTCTGTGGAGCTCTGACCACAAAAAGTTTGAGGTCTTTGGGATTACATGCAGTAAATTTTAGAGATTTCAGGCACTGTATTTATGGAAACATGGATGGTATTTAGCATTTAGTAAAATTATTACTTATTAATAAACAAGAGTAGATTTCTCCATCTTATGGCTGGGAGGACATCATCAAAGCACTTGAATTGTTGGACACAAACAATTTATAACTATAGATAACTTGTGGGTGAAATCAGGAAGTCTGCTAAACAGAGGAGAACAGCCATCAAGAACTGACACCAAGCCCAGGCACCTCCTTGATCTATCTCCCCCGCCCCAGCCTCTCCTCAGAAAGCCTGTCAGCTCTGTGAGGATGCAGGAATACCAGGGGTTCTCCACAGAAAGGCAGCGACCACTGCTGCCACTCAGACATGCTCCAGGAGCTGGCTCTGGCTTCTGAGACACAAACCACCGGGGCTGTGGATGCCACAAGCAGGCTGCTGCCTACCAAAGCTCTAGTAGCTCATGCAAAAGCAGAGCTCCAGGGACCTGGGCAAACCTCAGCACCTCCAGACATTGGGCAGCAGCTGCAGTGCAGGGTGTTTGTAATTTGGGACTCAGAACCTTAATTTTGCACCTTGCTTAAGGTGCAGGATGCTTTTCAGTTGCTTTGCTCCCTTGTGTTCATCTCCCCAGCACAAAGCAGGCAGGATCCTTCTTACATTCTAACTTCCAATTAACTCTACCATGAGTAAGTACCACGATCCCCTGTGCCAGGGAACCAGAGAAGCACCACAATCTCCAGCCTAGAGCATCTTACCAAGGCACCAACATCATTCTCCCTCAACACCATCTCATTATCTGTTTGAGCAGGGGCCCTCTGTGGGAACATGCTGCTCTGTGCCTCTGGGATAACTGCATAGCCCTCTCCTGCTCTCTCTCTGCTGCAGCCACAGGTTGCCAGGTCATTATGGATTTCTGCCTTCTATCACTGCTTCCTCTGCCTGTTGCTCTTCCTTTATTTGCAGCTGCAAATGGTGGAAGGGAAACCTGCCAGCCCCAGAAGTGACTGGAAGACCTAGAGCACCTCACTGTGTGCCACCCTCAAATAATGATATCTGTTGAAGGAAACCTGTCACAGGCTGTTTTCCTTAGAGGAAGATCTTCCACAGGGAAAAAGGTGTGTGTATGGGGGGAAGAGCTCACCTTTCCTTCCACATTCAGTAAGTACAGAAGTGTCCTGTGCATGGGCAAAAGCACAATTAGAGGCTGCCAGGAAGCTTATTTCAACCTCCTGCTCCCACCAGCACATGAACTATCTGTGCCCCACCCCATACCTTTTCTTCAATGAAGTTATGGAGTATGGACAGAGAAGGGTCTGCAGGGATTGCTTCAGGTCTGTTCCATCTAATTGCCCACAAATGCAATCTCACATTAAAAAAAAAAAAAGAAAAATACATTTGGCACGGAGATGTCTGTAAAATGGTTCCTCTATAAGCCAGGTGCAGGAATTTTTGGTAGCTGAGGGGAATGGAGATAGATGAAGGTACCCAAACTCTTGACAAACACTAACTTCCTACTCTCCTTCAAGCAAGCTGTATTTTGGCAGCATTACAACAGACCCCAATTTCACGTCTTGTTAGAACAACTGAACAAGAAGCTTCCCAAAGAGAGCACCAAAGGGTGGCAGAAGGGGGTAAAGGATTGGGCAGTGCGTAGTTACCATGGCTTATCAGACTGGCAGCTCATATCACTTGTCTGAGAGGTCACAGAAACGGGACCAGCAAAAACATCAAACAGCACAGAGATAAAACTAACACTGAACCGGTTTGGGGCTGGGTTTTTAGGAACATGTGTTCACCCAAGGTTGAGGAGTTAAGAAGCTTTCCATAATCATTTCACCCCAGGATTCTTGGGGAAGGAAGAGGAAACTGCACCTTAAACCACTGGTGCAAAAAGGTTGGTCCTTCCTGGCACATCTACCCTCAGCTGAGCTGGGATTTTACAAAGCATTTCTTCTAGCCTATTCGTATTTTCTGTTGTTATAACAGAGTCCTATTTTTCCTGCCAGAAACTGAAAGCCTTATTTGGAAAGCAACCCAAGTATGTTCCAAAGAGTGTGTGCTGTGATTTTATTTCCTGTTAAATATAACTCCAAATTTCTAAAACTGTACAAATAAGCACCCTTTTTGTACTCTGGGTCTTATCCCACACACTCAAGTCAGAGAACACCACAAAAGAACTACCCCTGAAAGCATCCATTTCAGCACATCCCTTGCCAGTGGTATTAAGAGAAAAGGACTGGGGGTATACTTTGCATCACACTAGAAAAAAGCAAGTAAAAGAGGATTCAGGATGCAGAGCACTTGTATGCCAGAATACTGAGCTTCTCAGCCAAAGCAGGATACGTGTCTGAGCTCTACAGCTATCGCTGTGGCTCGCCAGGGGATCTGCCAACAGAACATTTGCATTTCTACAGAAAATCTCTCAAACTGAAGTTGCATTTCTACAGAAAATCTCTCAAACTGAAGTTAAGGTCAAACTATATAGATTGTTCTGCTAAGAGAATAAAAAAAAGTTTCATCATAGGAAATGACTGAACATGAGTCCACCTTGTTTACGTCTCTGTGACTTTGTCACTAGTTTTTACTTATTTGCCATGAGGAAGAAAACTTCCAGGGGTGTGCAAATCAGACTTCTGTCTTCCCCATACACACAGCAGTGCTGCAAAGAAATTATTCCCTATGCTAAATTCTGTCCCTTGGCTGTACTTAACGCAGCCCCACCATCTTCAGAGGCCCACTGGAAATAACCAATTAGAAAATTACAGGCAGAAAGAGAAAAGTCTAACCAAGCCTAGAGAATAATCCCAGCTCCAGCCACTCAGTGATATTGTGAAGAAGGGAGGGTGGTGGAAGGAAGATGAGGGACTGTGTGTGTTTGCCTCACCCAGGATCTGGGTGGTATAAAATACAGGGCCCCACGTGGATACAACACCACTTGCCTTTCTCCTGCTAACCTACTTTGTTTATTGAGGGCAATTCTCTTGCAGGAACAGAAGAGCTGACTTGATATTGAAGGAAAATGACAAACCTCAGCAGGGCACTCAGACCAATATGGTCTTTAAAAGACCAATTTCCTGGGCACTCTGACAATAAAATGTTGCAACCATCAGCTAGCAAAGAATATATGCACTGCCCTTCTTAGCTTATCACAGGGTGCTCTATAACAAGGGGCATGCAGAATAGGTAGGAAGTACAGGAACAACTTACTGGTGTGGACAGAGTTCTAGTATGAACAAGGAGCATCAGGCCTTCTGACTGCAGAGGGAGGAAAAGCTGCTGGTTTTACACAGGACATGAGATTTAATGGGGAAAAAAAAAAGCACCAAAACACCCCCCCCAAAAAGACAGTAAAGAGAGTCAAGCCCTCCTCTTCTATTTGCTGCAGATTTAGTAAACTGGCCAACAAAATTCTCTTGGTTGCCCTGGCTGTGCACACACAGCATCTTGATTTTCTCTGTGGACTCATTATTTCATTTCAGGTTGTTCAGAATGCTGTGATCCTTGGATGTCAGATTCTATGAAAAAAACAAATGCCTTTTCAGAGATGAGGAAGGAAAAAAAAAAAAATCAATGGACAGTTAAATAAAATCAATTCAAAAGCAAAGCAAAAGGAAGCCTGTCTGAGTCTGAGTCTGCCCTTCCATTGTCACTGTGAGAAAAATCTGATTTAACATAAACTTGGGTTTCAAGAAGTTGCAAAGGAGCAGAATTTTTAATAGAAGCAAATTTCAGGTTACTGGCCTTGGGGAGCCAGTAAACATTTTCCTGAGGAGTAAATATGAGGGATAAAGTAAAATACAGTATCTTCCAGTTTCACAGTAAAGCAAAACACTGCTTTGACTCAAGAATGGAAAAAGTGATTCAGAAAACAAAGATTCCAAATATATTGCCTGAAAAGTGGGAACAGCACAGAAATTACAGAAAGTCAGAATATCTGGCAACACATGGAGCTCTGAGTCTCTGGGGCCTCCTTAAAGCAGGGTCAAACCAGGGCATTCAGGGCTTTCCTCACTCAGGTCTTGAAAACCTTCAGAGCTGCATAAAATTTCTGGGCAACCTATTCCAATACCTGACTATCCTCACAGTGAAAAAAAGGTTTCTTACTTGCAGTTAGAACTTCTAATTTCAGTGTTGGCTCTTTATGCTGATCTGAACTTGCTTTTTAGTTTAAATTACCACCACACTGTGTGCTTATCACTCCCAGGTGCTTTCAGAGCGGTGCTGCAGCACTGCTTGCCATTCTACACTGCTGAAGAACAAAAATCTTCTGCTATCAGCAAGCTGAGAGGTGGTTCCCAAAGCCTGCTTATATCCCAGTTACCCAAGAAATGAGGATTTTGGAGATACTGCAGAACAAAGCATGCACTATTTTCTTTCTGTATTTCAAAGGGAAACTTTCACTTTGCTCTCCTTTGGCTACTGGGTTGAAGTTCTTTTGTTTACCTTTCAGTGTCTCCTGTTCTCTCTCCACTGGCCACTGCAATATAAAATGAACACGTGGCAATTTTTTTAAAGAAATACTGCCAGCAGCTCTCATGCACAATACATCACTTACCTTAAAATGCAAGGGATTTGCAAGCCCTAAACTTACCTTTCTCAACACTAATTGTCATATACTGAGAAAATGTAAAGTTAACTGTGTCCTTTAGCTCAAACCTGTCACCAGACTCACTAAGACCCTCCTCCAAGTACTCTTAGGCTGATGTTTTGCAGGGCAGAATTTAAGTACCTGCTTACACCAGTTTATAAAGATGACAACAACCACTTCTTTTCACATTAATTAGATAAATATATACAGAAAATAAAGAAAAAAGAGAAAAGAACAGTGGCAAACTAAATGAGACCTCCCCAATGCCACTTTTCAGGGGAGGAGTGGAAAAATTGCAACTTAAGCAAAAATGTAAACAGACATTCAGTTTTGTAAGTTTTGTTTGGGTTACAGCTCTCTCTAATCTTGCTTAGCTACTTTGATTTGACGTATTATATAAAAAAACCTCAGCAAAGTTGTTCAAGGCTCCTTGAAAGATTTTAAAGATTTCTTAGTTCATAATGTTTATTGGATAACAAAGACTCAAGAGAACACCACAGCTCCATTTTTGTAAACTTCCTATGTGCTCTGGTATGTTTTGCTCCAAATTCCAGTTTCCCAACTCACAAGACTCTCTAATTCTGTAAATTTTATTTTCCTTTATTTTTATCTTTCAGTTGCAAAAAGCATCTTGAAATTACAACCCAGAAAAGTCAGCATTATTGTGACAAACAAAACACTTGAAAGAATAAAAGCCTGAAACTTGCAGGGAGGCTAGTGCATTTTTGGAACAGGACAGAACTATTTAAAATTGAAAAAACCCACCTTCAGTTTGGCAACAATTCCTCTGAAAAAGCATTAAAGTAAATATCTGATTCCAACTAACACTTTGGAAAAGCAATGCCCGGACCCTCACTATTTAAGCACTGCCTTCCCTTTGTCCTATTCATAGCACATGCAACAGGGGCTCAGCATATCCACAGACAAGCACTAATTCCTAATCTCTACTAGGCCAAGCAAAAGGCTCTTCATGTGTTAGACAGAATTACATCACAGTGATCTAAACTGACAGTGAAAAACCCAGACAGCCTTCTCTTCCAAATTTCCAAGGCCACTCTAAGCCTGCTATGAAAGGAGAGAAAGAGAGATAGGGAGAACTCAGAGTAAAACTATTCCCCCTAATTGTTACAAATAATATTATTTTACGCTTAAAACCCCTTTCATAACTGAATCATTCCCAGTTCATCTTTGGGATGAACTGGAACATGACATGAACCATTTTGGGTACAATTTTTTTTTGTTTTGATACCTCATGCTGCTCAGTCCTCCACCCACTTTGTTATTGTCTTTTGGATTAATAGAATGGTGTGCTGAGCAAGATGAGTTTTCAAATAAAACAGAGGGGTTAATGTTTCCTAAATTTGCAAGAACTTCTAGCCTTATATAAATAATCACTGCTTGCTCTCATTTTACCACAGCTATGCTGCAAGCAACAGAGCCATCAACTCAGGATTTTAATTTCATGAAACTATTTATAAGAGCAGGAGTCAAACTTCCCTTTTAAGCTTCTTCAATGCTAAATAACAAGCTCTACTTTTAAGCAGTAGTCATACTACAACTTGCTATTCTCCAGACATTCCAAGGGTCCCTGTAAGACCAAGCACCTAAATCCCAGCAGGCTGCACCAACTGTATTCACTTTGAAAACAAAGGCATATGCACCAGCAGGTCAACCATAGTATATTCCTATTCCCACTCACCCTGCCTGCTCTAGGAGTTGTTCTTCTCAGCTTTCCTTTCAACTGCTCCAGCACAGGTTTACATTCAGCTTTATCAGTGGCAGAGAGATAACAGCAAACTTACTTTCTCCTGAGCAATGGAAACATCTGAGGCCTGGTGTACAAACAGCAGAACCCTGCTCTCCTCTTTTGGAAAGGCAAGAGAAGTCAGGCAGTCCACACCATCTACAGTGCCCACCAGAGACACAGAAATGCCCCCCAGCTTCTGGGCCAAGCAGTAGTAAGTCCACTGCAATCACTCCTGGCCTCCTGCTCCACCTTTGCTTTTCCTTTGTCCCTGTCAGTGGGGAAATCTTAACACAGTCCCTTACTCTCTTCTTTTTTCCTAACTCAACCCATGTACCCATCCCATGCCTGAGGTCCCTGTTCCGGCCACAGAGCCTGCCCCAGGCTTTGTTTGTCACTCATCTTTGGCAACAATCCAGTTTATTTTGTGAAATATCCAGTTTAATTCCCAGTGCCAGAAATGCAGGGACAGACAAAAACACAAGCCTACAGAAAAGCAGAAGAGAACTAGCAAGTGATGCTACAGTAGGTGGTACCACCTGAATCGAGCACTGGCCATCAGGGCAGTCAGGGCTCCTCTGAAAAAGTCTGCAGATTTTTCAGCAACTCACTGTAAAACCTTTGAAATATCAGTCAAGCAAAACTAACAGGGGTGGGGAACAGGGACAGGGGAGTGATGCCCATGCTGTGTGCCAATACCTGGAACCAAGCCTGACATTTGAACGATATAAGATTATTCCAATCCCTCATGAAAAATATGCCATAGGTTACCTTTGTGACAATCAGCTAGACCTGCCTCACAGTATTTACTGTGAGATATGATACCAGTAACCTTCCTTTAAAACCAGAATCCTGACACGTATCTGGCCTGTAACCCGGGGTCAGCACTTCATGGGCTTTGACAGAGATCTCAACAAGCAACTACCAATTCAATAACAGAGAGAAGGCTGGGTCCTGCCTCCTCCAAACAGGATAGTAATAGTCAAAACACAAGCCTTTCCTCCTTAAAATCCTGTTAATTGCTGGGATATTGCTGAATTCATAGCTACAGGACACAAGTATCAACTGTCATTATATGAGCATTCCCAGAAACTCTCCTTCACAGGTACTTCTCATGCAGTAAAAAATGTGGCATACACACAAGTTATACGTATGGATACTTTTACCAGAATCACACTGACATACATTTACAAGCAAGTTCCTTGCAGAATTCTGTTTCTTGGTTTTGCTTTGTTTCCTTGTTTTCATGTTTGAGTTTGTTTTGTTGTTGAGGTCTTTTCATCAGGAGGGAGGGATGGGTGTCTCTCTTCTTCCATTAATGCTAAATAAATCTATCTGTTCCATTCCCAAGCTTCTCCTAAGTGGTTCTCTCATAACTGAAAAACCTTCAGTAAAACAGCAAAACTGTTGCTGGAAAACAGTTCCAGACGCTGTGCTGTGGAGCGTAAGAGAATCTGGTACTACTTCCATTTTGCGTCAACAAGTAAATCCATTTTATTTTGTAATTAAATTAAATAACATCGTTTAAGGGAGGTCGCATAAATATGACTGTGCTATTCAATCCTCTCAAAGGCAAAACTTTTCCTCTGAGTCATTTCTTTGGGTCTTGCAGCTACTGAACCAATCCCTTCCCTTCTTCCAGTGCTGTTTTTCCACTGAAGTTAAATTCATTATGATTTCCTCTAGATGAGCCTTTTGTGGCCCGTCTTTTCTCTCAGGTTTCTCCCTGGTTTTTTCTGCCCGCTGCTTTGCAAGCTCCTCTTTTGTGCCTCTAGCTGGACATAACTCCTTGCTCCAACCACTGCCCCTCACAAAAGAGGGACATGCTTCCCTCGCTGCCTCAGCAACACAGCCAGCTCCCACAGGCTGGGCAGCTGTGGCCAAGGTCAGCCCTCTGCACCCACAGGAGTATTTATGTGTACTTGAGTTCTTACAGGCTAATATATTTAGCAATAATTTGCAAAATATCAATAGGTATCTTTGAGACTTGAAAGATCTACCAGATGCAAGATTCAACGACACAGAACCAGTCAGGAGAGGCAAGTGAAGTCTATCAGCAGGATCAAAAAAAAGTATCTGTATTACATGGCAGCTGCCAGAAATGATTCCTGTACTTCTGCAAGACCACTGGGAAAATATCAAACTTGTGTAGGTAGAAACACCAAAAATCACCTAAATGAAGGAAAAATTAACTATTTCAGCTTTAATGTACGTTTTTTATCAAACAAACTCAGAACACTAGTCACAGCCTGACTACTTCTCCTTGTTGCAATTAAAAAACTTAAAACACATAAATCCTCTAGCAACTCAGTCTTTCCCCTTGCTTTGGCTGGAACTTTCCCGCCTCATTTATTGATACATAAATATTGATACAGGTTTTCCAACCTGACTGATTTCCTTCCACTGAAGTCACACCATGAGAGCTAAGGGGCAACGTGAGTTCACAGAAGGAAGATGCAGAAAAAGTTCACTAGAGTTATTAGGCATTCAGCACTTAGCCATTTAAGAAGGGAATGAAAATCACAAGATTTTAATGGACTGTTTATATCCTAAAAATCTGCTTTCTTTTAAAGCTAAAGGACAGATGAATACAAATACAAATCTGTCGTGTAATTTCACATCCAGAATAAGCTAGTAACCCAAAATTATTCCTCTAAACCTAGGAATTTCTAAAATGAAAAGAGCTCTTGAAAAAAGCTCTAGATTCTCAAAACAATACCAGATTCTTGACTTAATGACCAGTCTAGCACAAACACCTGGAGGCCAAAGACCAGCTCCAGGCTTCCTGAGTCCTCTGCAATCCCTTACCCAAGAGGCCCAAATGACCAGGGCCCTCCCTTCCACTCCAAATGCAGTCCTCACAGGCCACAGTCAACACCACAGCCTCCTGGAAGCACAGATTCTGCAGGAATAGCTTCTAGACCAAAGGCCCAGAAAAAACAATAAGTAAAATAAAAAAACATGAGCAAAGCCCAACAAGCTACACAACAGCATTCTGCTTTCAAAAGTAGGGTAATGACAAAGAGGAACAGAGGCATAATCCTGCAGCTGGTTTTTATTTTCCTATCTCTTCTTTATCTGTTTTCATATTTTAATACAGTAACACCTATTTAATTCTTGCACAGACACATGTTGCAGAAGTTCTACAGGCTCTGGGCCTCTCAGTAATGTGCTCCTGGACAAGTTAGGCTTGTTACCTCCTGGAGGAACACGCCTTCCTCAGTCGGCTTTAAAAACCCTGTTACAACTTCTTCAGTGGTGTACAGAATCCCAGACTGGTTTAGGCTGGAAGGGGTCTTAACCACCACCCAATTCCACCCTCTGTCATGGGCAGGGAAACCTTCCATTATCCCAGGTTGCTCCAAGCCCTGTCCCCACCTGGCCTTAAACATTTCCAGGGATGGGGAGGCCACCACTACTCTGTATATCTTTGTCAAGTCTGTAACAACATTCCCATAAGGATTCAAAACACCCATGGGAACACTTGTCAGTCTCCCTATTTCACTGTGAGATTTATCTCATAAGCTCTGCACAGTATAGGTCTGAGGATTTCCTTCTGTAGAACTCTTGAATACAAACCAAAGTTGAACCATTGCCGAGTGACTGTTTTTTCCAAAGAGAAACATTTCCACATAACTCTGATACTCTACAGAAACCCACCATCCAAATTGTCAAAACCTTCCGAGCTGTGGTAAGTGACATTCATTCATAAGGGGAGGTTTAAATTGGATACTGGGAAGTAGCAAAGGTGACCCATCAGCTCCCATCCCTGGCAGTGTTCGAGAGATGTACGGATGTGGCACCTGGGGAATGGGTTAGTCGTGAACACAGCGGTGTTGGGGGAATAGTTGGACTGGATGATGGAGGTCTTTTCCATCCTAAATGATCCTATGATTCTAACCACACACCTGCATTCAGTTTAAACCTTCTGGACTAGTCCCAGTGTCACTGCTGATTACTTTGACCATATGACCAGCAGTGATTTATGAATTACTCAAATTTTCACAGCAGCACAATCCTAAGTACATTTGTACCAGCTTAGCAAACTTCTGTATACAAAGGGAATACTATGCTTTGGAAAAGGCAGTATCACCCAAAATACTGTTAAACATGTGTTAAACATCCCAAATATCTTCAAAAAGGTGCAAACTGCACAGGTTGCCTTGTCTGGGATGGCTCCCACTCAAATAACAGTACGAAAAGCCCCAAGTTACAAAGCTCTCTTCTAACAGAACATATTATCTTCAGATGCAGCTTAATGTCAAACGGAAGACCACCAGCTACTTGACTAAAAACAACTGCCCTTAACATACCAAACCCAAGTTACTTTTGTTACTGTTACGCTGTGCAACAAACAACAACATCAAGATCCAATTCCAGTTCAAGGGGAAACCTCCCTTATCATCCCAGTCTAGCTAAGTGAGACCAATGAAAACGTAGGGACCGTAATAACCTGCAAAATCATAAGAAGATATGTCAATTTTTTCACCCTATCAGGCAAAACTGGATGAGAGCTGAAAAAGAAGCCAACAAAAAATAAAATCAGCTTAACTTGCAACAAAGTAGGAAACAGGAATGTGTACCACACTCCTAGCTGTGGACACACCAGAATGATCTACACAGAACAAAAGATGGAGCAATCTTTAACTGTTTCTTAGAAACTGGTTGGAAAACTGTGAGAATGATCTGGACTTACTGTACCTTGCAGCAGTGGCAAAGCTCAGCCTGGCTGCTTACCTTGCTTCTGCCACTCTGCAGTTAAATACCACCAGTTACTGCTACATTCATATCTACTGCTACTTTCATATCTAGTGAGAGCTTATTTTCCTGTGCCTGTCATTCTGATCCCTGTAAAATTATACTGTGGACCCTTATGAAAAAGGTTGTGTGTTTTTGTTGTGGATGGCTCTGCCTAGGATTTGGGC
Organism: Notiomystis cincta; assembly: GCA_013398075.1. NCBI lineage: Eukaryota > Metazoa > Chordata > Aves > Passeriformes > Notiomystidae > Notiomystis > Notiomystis cincta. Next base: position 92,188 of record VZRX01015730.1, on the reverse strand, counting down.
CATGCTTTATGAAAATCTGTGTACAAATAGGAAGACTGTTTCTTCTAACAGCTTAAATTTAAATAGGCAAAGGTGTAGAGATACAGAGCTTTAGCAGACATACAGCTAAACATGAGGTTACTGCTTTCTTTCCTCTTCACCTCTGGTATATGTTCCTTTACCACAGAGAGGGATATCCAACCAGTCTATGAAACACCACTTCCAAGTCAGGTTTGGGGAACAAAAAGCAAACCATGCTACTATCTGTTGTCTTTTAACTGAAGGCAGTTGTCAGAATAGAGCCAGTAGGAAAAATAGAGACTAAATCACCAGGCAGATTCTTCACTTACCTTACTGAACAGAAAACATGATAGAGCAACACAGCACATATGAGTGTGTAGATTTTTCTTTGTCATTACACAGCAGGATAGGAAAACAAATTATTCTTTCAAACTCCTTGGGACTGAATGTCACTAATCTTCACTTCCTAGGCTCGGAGCTAAGAATGTTTCAAATTCTAAACTTAGTGAATTCAAGGCCCTTGCCTCATCTTACAGGTAAACTGTTCTCTATTACCGAGGTTCCCAGCACAATCTCCTCTCTTGCTTCTTGTCTTTCAGTGGAAGAAATGACTCTTGCCAGTTAGGAAACCTCCCCTAATGTTTGCGGAAAAGCCATCATGGGAAGCGCTGCTTCATTTCAGCTATAGCTCAAGAATCATCAGCGCCCCGTGCTTAACCTTCTTCAGGGCTGCTGGATTGCTGGATCATCCTGCTCTATAAATAACCCGAAATAAAACCACACTGCAGGCAGAGAGAGCAAGTCAGCAGAGGCTGAATTTCCCCACGTATCACGCACAGAGGCGGCTGACGCTACCTGCAGTGTCACAGGTGAGGCCAAAACCCACCCCCACCGCGGCCCGTGGTGCAGCCTCAGCTTCTGGGACCAGGAACAGAGGGAATGGAGACTACTGCCCTTCCAGAGCTCGCAGCAGGCCGGGCCCGCGGGCACAGGGCGGGACCCGCCACCAGCCGAAGGAGAGGGGAAGGCGACCGCTTG
>VZRX01015730.1:0-91134 GCA_013398075.1 Notiomystis cincta | reverse complement strand
TGCTCAGCCGCATCCCCTCAGCGGCGGCGCGGGCCCAGCCCCGGCCGATGAGCCGCAGGGAAAGGAAGCGGGACATGACTCATGGCTTTTGTCTGCTCCCGGGCGGCCCCGGAGCGCTCCCCGCCGCCAAGGCGGCGCTGGCGACAGAGCGGGCCCTGGGCCGGCGGCACGGGANGGGGCCGCGCTCCGCCCAGGGGCGGGGTCTGGGCGGGGCGGCCCCGCCCCTTCCCCTCCCTCGGCCGTGCGCGCGCGGGAGCGGAGCTGGGAGCTGGCGGCTGAGGGAGGCGCGAGCTGCGCTGCGCTGAGGTGAGGGGCCCGGCCCGGCCCTGCCTCCCCTCGCCTCGGGGGAGTTCGCGGTCCCTCTGCGCCGCGGTAAAGGGACCGAGGATAAGGGGAGGCGGCGGGGAGGAGCGCTGGGAAAGGTTCTGTCCTTTTCAGCCGCGCGGACGGACCGCCGAACCCAAGCGGTTTCGTTGAGGTTGGGTGATGCTGGTGAGGAGGGAGCGGCTCCATGGGCGCTGCGGGCGGTGCCGGGGAGCTGAGGCGCCCTGGCCCAGCGCGGGACCTGGTGGTTGTATGGGTCGCCAAGGGACCCCCGAGCAGGGGCCGCGGGCGAGCGGGGCCCCTCCCACAGCGTGTGAGGCAGTCACTGCTGAACACGCTCTCGCAGAAAACACCAGCCGCGCTGTCGAAACCGGAGCGAAGAACATGACTGACCAGCTCCTGAGGATACCCTAACCCTAAGCCCCTAACCTCGGCCGCAGCCCTGAGTCCCCGGTGCGATGCCCTGGGCTCGAGTTGCGGTCGCGCCGGGCCTTGGCCTTCGGGTTCGGGTGTGCTCCTGCCTGAGTCGGAGCTCTCAGACCTGACGGGAACGCTGTGGGAAAGATCCTTTGTGAAAGACTTCTGTGCTTGGTCCCTGTGTTAAAGTATAATGTAGCTGAAGCCGTCTGCATAACTCTGCTCGCTGCTTCGTTTCTTAGCAGCTGTGAGAAACTTTCCTGTGCTCTTAGCCTGCCTCTGAGAAATAGTTGGGTGACAGACAAGTCTCACAAATTAAAAGAATGTTCCTCTGTGTTCCAGCAGGATCTAGTTTTGCTTGGCATTGAAAACCTCTCATGGAGAATGCTTAAGCAGGAATCAATGACATCACTGGGCAGGAAACATTCTTGGAAGGAAGAGTTGCTATCAGAGCAATCGTACATGATAAAAGGCTCATGGATAACTTCTTCACTAGTTGAATACATCATAGGTCATAGACCACTTTATGGGCTGAAATACAGATGTTGCAGATACTAGAATTTATTTTTATCTTGAAATTTTACGTGACAACCATGTTATCCAGTTTTTATTTCATGTAAGTAACCAGGGTGCCAGATTTTTCTCAGCAAATTCAGCTTCATGAGGACGCCTGATTGCTTCAGTGTTAAACATCTTCAGTCTGTGACTCCCATCAAACCCAAATGAGGTTGCAATTGTGTAAACATACACCTAATACAGTAGCTTTGAAAAGAAAATCCTGAAAATCATCCACACATTGAAACAACTTTACCTTGTGCCTGACACAAAAAGTTGGACTTCTGCTGTCTAACACCGGGCAGTTTGTTTAGATTCAAAGATGTCTCTTTGCTGGGAGGAACAGACCGAAAGGTGCTGCAAACTGAAGCAGGTTGGTGTAATTTCACACAAAGCTGAACTTGCTGACAAAAATATGCTTGGAAGAATGGAAAGAATCAGGTAGTGATAATTTCAAATCTGAAGAATTAAAGTGCAAGTGAGCTACATAAGAGGTGACTGTGGGCTTTGGGAGTGGGAACAGATACCTTGTGGTTATAGGGTGAGCCAGGGGAAGGACAAGAAAGGGGAATTGAGCTCTCATCACTTGCAGATACAGCATATGCTGACATTTTTGTGTTGCCACAGTAAATCACATGATCTCTTGAAATCATGCAAGTTGGTGGTTGGTTAAGAGACTTTTTTGCATAGAAGTGTTAGATAAGAAATCTTAAAAAAAATTTTGTGCCTATTTTGTATTACTCATGCAGCTACAGGTGAAAATTTTATAAAAAGTTTCATTTTGAAGCCGTTAGTTCTTTACAAAGCACTTGAGCATGGAAATATTTGAGCAGAAAGAGGCTTGAAAAGCAAGATAATACAGGAGTTTGGGGGGTTTTTTTTTAGCTTTGAAAAAACTGTTTCCTGTAAAGAGTAAGGTGTCTTTTAGCAGGGTGTTTGGTTTGGTTAGTTTCCAGAAAGGAGGTGGACTGTGAAGGCTTCAGAATGGTTTGTCACATATCTGGTGCTTTCAACACCCCACATTCATGTTGCTTGAATTTACTGTCTGACTCTGTTTGTAGGAGCATTGGTAGCTGAAAATTCTGCTGGCTCTTAGTACGGAAGAGTCAAATACTTGTGCTCTGTGGAGAAGTTGACACTGTTTCAGAACATGGGCTTCCAATCAGGGATGCTCCTTTTTCAATTTAGTGTGCAACAGTGGGTATTACACTGGTTTGTGGGTGAGGTTTTTTCTCATACAGTTTTTAATAAGCTGAAAAACTTTATTTTTTCAGATTTTTTCCTGTCATTCCCTAAAAATGTCCAAGGTAAGAATAATATTTCTGTCTTCCAACATAACGATGTGGAACGTATTTTTTCTTTTTAAATATTGATCTTCAATGACAATTTGTGCAACTTGCATCTGTTTGATGGTGAAGGGTATTCTAAATGTCTATAGGAGGCGTAATATTGAAAGATGAGTGATGTAAAACATATATTGAAGCAGTTTCATTCAAGTATAAATCTCTGCAGTTAACTAATTCTCTGGGAAGGATTTAATTTTGGTCACAGACTTGTATACAAGCTCCCTGATGCATCTTCATTGAAACTTCCTTCCTGTGACTTTGTTTTGATTTTAAGAAAATCTATCATTTAAGAATGATATATTAGATTTAATTTCTTTCTTTACTAATAAAATCAACTGCTTTTCTAATAAAATCCTTCATTTAAAATGTTACAACCTAAAATATTATTGTCATGCTGGGATTCATCTAATTCTTGGCCCCCAGCATTTGATATGATGGGTAAAACATCCATGTTGGCTTATTGGAGTGAAATGAATGATAAAGGGTGCTTGAGTAATGCTTTCAAAGAGGGAACTAAGGATGTTAAGATTTCTCTGCCACATCTGTAGCAGTGAGCATTCAAAACACTATTGTGTAAATTCCCTTTCCCCACACTTTGAGAGAGCTCTCAGAGGAGCACTTCCAGCAGATGGCTGTCACTTCACAAGTTGCTCATGGTTTTCCTTTGGAAGTGCTAAAAATGGATTAGAAATGGTCATCTTTTTATTCAAGTCCATAGAAAACTATTTTATTTTAACTGTGTGTGAAGACACTGTTCAAAAAGTGTGTGATTAGTGACCACACTTCATACTTTGCCATACTTTAGTAAATAGTTATTTGGGATTTTGTTTCTGTTTTACTTAAGGCAATCTTGGCTGGTTTGCTAAACAAGCAAAGCTTTTTTTTTAAGCTCTAAGTCAAGGTAGTTGTTCTTCACTTCTTTGTGAAACTGTTGAATAGTAGGAACCTCTGAATAGTTTGCTCTCTGTATGTCACATAGCTTCCAACCTTTTGAGATGAGTGAGGAAAGCAGTTATAGAAATTAGTGAGTCTTGAGTGGTTGCTTATTATTGTCTTATTTTATTATTTTTTATTTCATTTTTAGCAACAGCCTGCTCAATTTACCAATCCAGAAACTCCTGGCTATGTTGGATTTGCAAACCTTCCCAATCAGGTTCACCGAAAGTCTGTGAAAAAGGGATTTGAATTTACTCTTATGGTGGTTGGTAAGGAAGCATTTTATAGTTTTTTCTCACAATTGGTACTTGCTCACAGGGAATTTGAAGTTAAAATGAATGTTATTTCCACTATTCTAAGGCTTCAGCTTGTATCAGAAATTTTCCTGTACTGTAGCATTTAATTTCCTTTTATATATTGATTCTTGCAACAGTTGTTTACCACATTAAAACCCACGCTTGAATACATTAATAAGTTTGTGGGTGAAGTGAAGAAATGTTGTTGTACTCAAGAAATCATTTCTCCCTTCCTTCTCTCCTGTCTTACAGGACTCCAGCATTCCATTTAAAATGTAGTTTAAAACTGGTTTTGCATTTGAATATAACCTTTGTTCACTTGTGTTATGATTAAGGCACTAGCATTAAGGAGCCTTTCTATTTAAAATGTTGTTTATGCTTCTGTAGTTCAAAAGAATCTGAACTTCAGTCTTTTCAACCCTTCCAAATACTCTTGTAAAAGACTGAGAAAGACAGAATTGGACCAGTTGGTTTTGATGTGAGATGTTACTTTTTATATTGACCATAATTTTATGTTAGTAGTTGTAATCTAAAATGTTATTCTATTTGATAATTCATGGAGTGTCTGTGTTGGTATCTGGAATGGAAAGAAAAATCTGGTGTCTGCAGAAGAAATACCTTGATCCTTTAAGAAATAGGTTGCTACTCTTGAAAGTTAAGTAGACTCCCAAATCAGGCTTGAGTGTCTTCTCTGTCTCTCTGTTTGTGAGTTTTGGTGCTTGAACTCTGTAATTCTTGCTTTCAAATAGGCTTTCTCAAAAAGTACCCTGGTAGAATTAGGCTCTTTATTATCTGGCACCACAAGAAATAAATCCTATTTGTGTTTGAGATTTGCCCAAGAGAGATCACAGTGGGAATGAGCAGGAGAGGTGAGACAGTGCATGACAGGAGGTGTTTAACTTCTTAATTGTTTTGGATTTCAGTAGTTAAAGAGAGAGTCTCTCCTCAAACCTTTCATTAATTTTGCCAAATGACAGCCCTAGCACTGCTTCTGTCCTGCCTCTGTATTTTGTTCTTCAGTGTTGTACAGAGCTTGCCCTTTTCTTTGTCTCCCTAGAATTTTATCCTAGTTGTTTACTGTATCTTTCATTGGATTTGTTTTGGATGATACCATAAAGGATATCCTATAAAATCTAAGTGTAAAGCCAACCTATAAGTAGCTGCTTCAAATTATGCTATCCATGGAACTCTTCAGAATTTACTGTTCAGTGATCCTAAAAGAAAGGAAGGATGTGCTTTCTCTCTTGTAGTTAAACTTAACTTCCAGATCTCTTTGAATTCTAACTGCAAACAGTGCCATGTAAAACAGTTCTGGAAGAAAGCAATGTAAAATTATATAGACCAGTAGTTGTTTCTAGTGTCCTGTAAAACAGTAATAGAGGGGAAATGACATGGTATAAGAGTAACAGAAAGGCAATTAATCCACCCGTGTTGGAGTCAAGTGGAACTTTATAGTTATTGCCTGTCAGTATTTTAAGGCATAAATGAAAACTACAGGAAGGAAACTTGGGAAAAAAATTTCATTGAAAATTTGGAGTGTTGTCTCAAGATACACTAGCAGAGAGAGGCAGCTGATCTAAGATAAAATAAACTGTGCTTTAAATTGTTGATTATTTCAACAGTTTGGAATGTGAATTCTTTCTCTTCAAATATGCATGGAGTTTAAGTATGTTCTCTTGTGGTGTGTGTCACAGTGCCTGTTTTGAACTATCATTCTTCATTAAATTGCCATCCTTCATCATTTCTGACCTGCCTGTGCTGACAGCATCCTAGTCAATGATTTTCCTTTTTCATATTGCTTTTGGTTATGTTTTTTTTTTTTCCTGCTATTGTTTACTGTGGTATCTGAAAATATGAGCTGGAGTTTATAGGAATTTGGCTGCTTGGCTGTGTTACTCCCAAAGAAATCCCAGTCACTTGGATTTATTAACAATATAATGCTCATTTTCATTATTAAGCTATGACTTCATCTAAATAGTTATTTCACTTAAGAGTCACTGAGCTACAGTTGCCAGTGTAATCATTGATGGTGACTATGAAAACTGATTTGGTTTATGTGTAATATTTACCCATACTGAAACTATGGAATGTGGCATTGGATGAAACATACTTTTTTTGGGTTTGCTGAAATGATTCTGACTCTTGAGTTACTCTGGGTACATATCACCTTCACTAGCAAAGGCTGCACTGGCACAATCTGATCTTGAAAGCTGCATTCTATAAGGCATTAAAAACTGGCAGCTCCTACTCAAATATTTATTTAAAAACAATTTTCATCTTTTTTTTTCTTTTGTTCCGATATTTTTGTCAGATTCATATTGTCAAATAGTCTGTGTTACTCAGATTTTCTGTGGACCATCATTTTTTAACATCTAATTTTTAAATTTAATACTATAAACACCTGAAACAAAACTAAAATTCTGGAAAGATCTCTTCAGTGAATTCAAGTATTGAGCATTTCAAGTTGCTGCTCTTGTTTATGCTATGAACATTTATTCTGATAAAAATCTTGATCTTTAACTAATAATTAGTTGCCCTCTGAACTTTCCTCCTGACCATCAGTACCTCTAGAACAAAAATATATTTACAGTACAATTTGGTAATCCCTAAATTCGTCAGTATAAAAAATTGCTCAGTGCCCATATTCCTCTTGCTTTGAGTTCTTGTTTGCCATGTTGGAATAAAAAGCAGAAATAAATCCCACTTTATGATGCCTGGTTGTACAAAAGTTCAGCAATGCATTTTTCATAGTTTAAATTGATGATAGAGCCTTGACAGGATATAGCTTCTCACTGGGTACAATATTTCACATTCTGGACTGATAACAGAAAAGCATGTCTTAAAAAATCAGGAGGCATGAAATGGGAAATCTTAAGTCTAAATGGATTGCAACTCCACTTGACTAGAATGAATTACAAAGCATCAGTGAAAGCTTTGGGAAAGTGCATTACAAAGCCAAGATGTAAAAATTGTTATTCACTCTTTTTGTGCAAACTTGGCTAATCCAAAATTATAAATTTTTAATTTGAAAGAAATATGAAAAATTGTATAGTCAGATAATACTGTCCAGATACTCTTGAAATTATTTATGTAAATATGTTGTATTTATCTTTATATTGAATCACAGGTGAATCTGGATTGGGAAAATCTACATTAATAAACAGCCTCTTCCTGACAGATCTCTACCCAGAAAGGATAATCCCAGGAGCTGCTGGTAAATACACCTTTGCTCAATGATTTTTAGAGTTGAGTGGTTTTCCCTCTGAATTTTGGTAACAGCCAGCAGTAATTTCTAGCTGTAACACTTTCTGATGTATTTCCTGACACTTGAGCTGTTTGATAAAACCATTTTCCTCTGTAGCCAGGATGTCTGTTGGGTCTTTTTTATTTAGTAGTTTGGTGTATTCATATTAGCACCTAGAAATTTGAGCCCTTCTTTTGCTTAAAAACAGTCATCATTGTCACATTGTTTCAAGAGAAACAATCAACTAAAACAATGAGAGAATTGATTTAGTTTTTGATCTGTTGCAATAGTAAACATATGGATTGTTTATACCTGCTCTCACCTTAATTCCTTTGCTTTGGATTGATATTTAGTGAATGAAAACTTCACTTCCTGTTCTTCATTTCCTTGTCCCTTTTTTGTTCTGTTAATCAAGGTATGCAGTAATGCAACAGAAGAGGTTATTGTAATAAAATGAAAGATGCAATTTTTCTCCTTTTGCTACCTGTTGAATGACTTGCTTTAATGGTTTTATCATGTTAGCAGGTAATTACTTCCAGCCTTAGGAAAAAAGTCCATTATGTATAATTTTGTATTGTTCTTCAATTATTTGTTTCAGTCCGTTTTGCCTTAATTTCTACATTATTTTTAAGGAAAGTATGAAATCTCATATAATCCCCTAACAACATCTAAAGAATTTATGTACTCAGTCTTTTAGTTATCAGGCCTCAGAATGTAGTCGATAGAATAATATTTATGCTGTTTTATCTGCCAATTAATCTTTGGAGCTTATCTCAAGATGACATGGTTTTACAAATTTGATTCTGAAAGATCAAGTTTGTTATCTTTCAGATAAGATTGAACGCACTGTGCAGATTGAAGCCTCAACAGTTGAAATTGAAGAGAGGGGCGTGAAACTGCGGCTGACGGTTGTAGATACACCAGGATATGGGGATGCGATCAATTGTCGAGACTGGTATGTGCACAGAGACCATTTCTTGAGCTATCTATGGAGACTGATAGAGGTTTCTTATCTGTCCTGAGGGGTGGAAATGTGGTGTGTGTCTGTGAAATGCTGAATTTGAGGTGGGATTTTCTGTTTTCTCATTTTGAGGAAGCTTAATTTCAGTGTTAGGAATTAATTCCGATACATGTAAAGAGGAATCAATAACATTGGCACAACTTGAAATAAATTTTGTGGCACTTTTTTTTTCCTTTTTTAACTTTCATTTTGCTTGAAAGAGCTTTAAGTGAACAGTGACCTTGACTCTCAATAATACTCTGAGAAAGTAAGTCTACCTTACCTTTCAGTGCAAGCAAAAGTCCACCCCGAGATCTTGTCCACATTCACTTGAGCATTCGCAGATTCTATGCCTGATTTTTAAGTGCTTTTCATCATCTAAGATTTTGATTGTTTGGTTGGGTTGTTTTGGGTTTTTTTACAAATTTACATTATAGTAAATACTGAGAAGTAATCTTGAGGTCAATGGCAATCAGTTTTCAATGGTAATCCCTTTTCCCACATCTCTCAAGCCCCTGAACCTCAAAGTAACCTCTAGCTTTCCCCAGAACTTTGGAAATTAAGTGTCTCCCGATAAAATTAAATTCAGGTTCAAGACCACAAGTCCTGTCCTGGTAAACCCAAGGGCTACAGCATGAATAATCTCCTGTTTCATTTGTTCCAAAGCTTGTTGTTGTTCAGGACCCCACTTGAAATCATTCTTCTGAGTCACATGATAGAGAAGCCTTACAATCTAACTGTACTCTGGAATATGCAATTTACAAAACCCCACAGCACCTGGGAAAGCCTGAGCTTCCTTCCTGCTCATTGCTGGGGACAGAGCTGCTGTTTTGTTGACCACATCTGTTGGAGTCTGACAATGCCTACTCACCTTTTTACTCCTATAAACTGACCTTACTTTGGTTTATGGCAAAACCAGCCTTCAGGAAGATCTGGATTATCTTCTCCCCTTTTTCAAAAACTTCCCCTGCCATGTTTCCCCACACGATGATGTCATCAATGTCCTGCAAGTGTTCTGAACCCTTACACTTTTCCAGTGCTGTCTGGATCAGTCCATAGCAAATGGTAGGCTGTGCTTCTGCTATGAGGCAGTCAGTGCCAGCTGGACTACATGTCCCTCCAGGCTAACACAAACTGAGGCCTGCATTCTGCTGCCAGAGGAATGGAGGAAAATGCACTAGAAACATCAATACTGACATTCCCCTTTGCTGCCTTAGACTCCGGCTCTAGGTTCCAGCATGTGTGGCACAGCAGCACTTGGTGATGGTGTGACTTTCTTCAGGCCATGATTGTCCACTATCAGTCTCTACTCTCCATTGGACCAGTGCACTGATCATGTAGGGCTCTTGAAGGGGAAGTGAGTCTTGCTGAGCACTCCCTGGCTCTACAGTTCATGACTCACCCCATGGATGGGGTCCTGCAGTCCAGGTCGGTGCGGTGCTGTCGATAGGGCACTGTTGTGGTAGTGATTGGTACTTGTTCTTCCACCCTCAGCAGCCCCACAGCAATAGGGTCCTCTGAGAGACCAGGCAAGGTATCTGGCTGTCTATTTTTCTCTGTCTCCACAGCAGTTATCCCAAAACCCAATGCTGCCCTTTTGGGTCCTTGAAATACCCTCTCCTGAGGTAATTTATGCCAAGGATGAATGGGGCCTCTGGGCCTGTCACACTGAGGTGTTTCTGCCATTTGTTCCCAGTCAGCCTCACTTCAGCTTCCAGTACAATCAGCTGTTGGGATCCCTTTGTCACCCCAGAAACAGGGATAAATTCTGCCCCTACGTATCTCAATGGCATCAGAGTGCACTTGTTCTGCTGCACCAGGCCATTGGATCAACACAGCCTAATGGATCCGATTGTCCCTTTCCTCCACCTGACTGGAGGCAGGGCCCCTCTAGTTCTGGTCATGGTACTCATTGCTCACTTCTTGTAAATATGGCCTGGAAGTTCCCTCATGGTAGGTCCCATCCAAGGAGATCAGAAGTAACATCAGCCCTTCTGTTCTGTCTGACAGCATGCCCACTGGAAACTAGAGCTGTGTTTATGCTTGAAGAACTTCCTATGGTGGTTATACTTCCTCTCAACTCCTGCACCCATGCTGCTGAGGCAGTAGTGGGTTTTCCATCCCACTTTCTCATTTCCTCTCTGTGGTCATGCAGATAAAACCACAGATTGCCTCATCCTGTCTCTTGAGGACGGGGGAGTTTGCTCCCAATAGCAGACTCTGGCCCATACTAGTGGAGTATGGAACACTTCCTCTCTAGTTTGCTCAAGTTTTTCAAATCTGTTCCTAATCTTGGACAGTCTTTCCACAGCTGAGGGGCAGGTTGGTAGGGAACAAAAAAGATGGTATTCAAGAGCTGGGTCACCTGAAGCACTGTTTGCTTTCCTTCTTTCATGGACAACAATGCCAACGAGCTGGAGTACAACAGTGGTGTGCTCCGTACAAACTTCCACCACGTGGATTGTGTACAGTGGACCTCATCTGCATCTATAGGGGATTGGTGGTTATTTGGACCCCTATAGGTTGCCTCCAGCACAGCTAATTCTCTCAGGTGCTGGATACCTTCCTCCATGGCCTTCCACCTGCCTGGTCACACTATTAGATCATCTTTGAGAGAATACCTTTCCTTCATGCTTGACAGAGGGCCACCAAAGCTGAGTTTCTGTCCTCTTCCCAAACCCCTTATCAATGCCCACATCCCAGGGCAGGGATCCCAGTTGCTTGGCTTCCCAACCATTTGGTTCCATATCTTGGGCCACGATATCCCAGTACCAGAGCAGCTGGGTTGCCAGGGGCTCCCCCAAACAGCAGCTGAAATCTTTTTGCATATCTTGCAGCTCACCAGGGATAGCAATTGGGTGATTATCTCTGGCCCTGCCTCTCCCTCCTTCTGTGAGGACCCTGCTTCCTCTTCATCCTTCATTAAGCAAACTGATTTGGTCTTGGATTTCTTCTGTGTAGGAGCAACTATTTGTGGCAGAGGTTGTTGCAGTGGTTCAGCTGCAGCTGGAGCGGCCACAGTGCCCGTTGCTCTGCTTTCCTCCTCCTCACCTGAGAGTGCTTTCTAGTGATGTGCAGTGTCTAGTAAATAAAAGCCAGGGCTCAGCACACTGCAATAAGTTGCTTCTCTCTGGAGTTGCCCCCTCCTGATGATTTGGGCCAGAACAGGACACTAGTGGACAAAAAGTTGAATATGAGCAGGTAGTCCCTGAAATCATTAATATCCTCAGCTGCATTAAAAGCAGTGTGGGCAGCAGGTTGAGGGAGGGAGTTCTGCCTCACTACTGTGCTACTGTGAGACCTTCATCCAGCTCTGGGGCTCTAGCACAAGGCAGACATAGACCTATTGGAGCAAGAGCAGAGGAGGACCACAAAAATGATCCAAGGGCTAGAACTGCACTGAGGAGAAGCTGGGAGAGTTGGGGNGTCAGGCGAGCCGCCGTGAAGAGTCCTCCCGGCTGCAGTCCGAAGGCACAAAAAAACCTTCCAGCAGGCGATGGGGAATACACGATCATCCCACGACACATCTAGAGAAGAGAAGACTCCAGGGAGACCTTGAAATACATCAAAGGGGCTCACAGGAAACATGGAGAGAAACTTAATATCAGGGCCTATAGTAGCAGAGCAAGGGGCAATGGTTTGAAACTGAGAGTAAATTTAGGTTGGATGTAGCAGAGATTTTTTTACCATGATGGTTTTGAGACACTGGCACAGCTTGCCTAGAGAAGCTGTGACTGCCCCATCCCTGGAAGTGTCCAAGACCAGGTTGGATGGGGCTTGGATCAACCTGGGATAGTGAAAGGTGTCCCTGCCCATGATAGTAGCTTGGAATTAGGTGATCTTTAAAGGTCCCTTCCAATGCACACCATTTATGATTTTAAATCAGTTTGAAACAAGAACCGTAAAATATCTTGAAAACGTGTGGTTAATGTTAATCAAGATATAAAACTAACCCAAGAGAAATTTGTTGTAGAACTGAGGTTGGGTTATGTATATTTTATCTTACTATATATATTTATAAATATATACATATATGTAAAATATCCATAGTAGTTTGTTATTCTAGAATTCATTTAAAATTTTAAGATACGTGCTGTTCTATTTTCCCTATTCTATAGAATCACTAAATGAATTTTTGTCCAACAGAAGATTGGTTCATCAGCAGGGTATTTTAGTAGTTTAATATTACCTTGGAAAGACTCCTAAAGTTGTGGACCATTTGGTGATTTCTCAAATCTGTGTTTGTTTTACAGTTTTAAGACCATAATCTCTTACATTGATGAGCAGTTTGAGCGATACCTGCATGATGAGAGTGGATTGAACAGAAGGCATATCATAGATAATCGAGTTCATTGCTGTTTCTATTTCATTTCACCATTTGGTCATGGGTAGGTGTTTCTCTGTCTTTTTTTTTACATTATTTTATTTTAGAGAGTTGGTTTGTGCCTGTTGACTTCAATTTTCAGAATCAGGTTGCCATTACTTAAGCAAATGCTATAACTGCTGACATTAATTGGCTGTGTCCTTTCTCTTTGAGTAAAGAGAGATATATATGTTGGAATGAAAATAAAATGGTAATTTAGAGTAAAAATAAATAAAGTTTTTCCATATTTTAATTTTAGCCTTAAGCCTCTGGATGTTGAGTTTATGAAGGCCATACACAACAAAGTAAATATTGTACCAGTGATTGCAAAAGCTGATACTCTTTCTCTGAAAGAGCGAGAGAGACTAAAGAAAAGGGTGAGTGTTTTTCTGCCTTGCAGAAATGTGTTGTGCCTTGCTGGTAGCAGTATGGTGACTGAAGAGAGGGACATTCTCATCAACCTTATTCTTTCCTACCTGAGGAAAATATAGTCTCATGCACAGTGTAACATCATTTAATATGTAGTTTGATATCTTGTAAATTATTTTATTATGTATTTAACTGACAAATTGTCCTTAGAATGTGGTTTGCAAAATGGCAGACTGGCTACATTTACAATCAGATTATGAGGGACTTTTGAAACTTTGGAAAAATGTTTAAATACATTTGCTAATGGCAGTTGCTCTGTTACCTTTTTAATCAGTCCCAAAGCAGAGATAGTATCTGCATATAGAATGTGCATATGTGTATTTTTCTTTTTTTTACCCAGTCAGAATTCTGATGGTTAAAAAATGGGATTTTTAGACATGTTTCTGATTTTGGGATTGCATTTCTTCCCCTATGTCACTCTTCCTAAAGCATTCCAGTTCTATCTGCGAGAGGCAAGACCTCCTAATACATTCAGTCTTGCAGAACTGACTGCTGTATTTGCTGGGGGAGGTGGAATTCAACAAACCATCATGAGCTAATAACAGCTCTGACGTTTAGAAAGAAGTGATAGAATTAACTTTTCAAAGGCGGGCTCCAGTCTTAGCTCTTGCATTGAAAACTTTATGATATTTTGTCAGTTGTTCTGAAAATCCTTATAGCTATCTTACCCAGTCTGGAATAAAAATAGACACTTTATGTATAGTATACTCTAGCAGGTACATTTAGAGTGCTAGAATTCTCTAGAAATAAAGATTATATTTTTTTAAAGAGCAAAACATGGGGTCTATGGCAAATGGATTACTGCTGCAGATGCCATAATTGGCAGTCATGAAGAAAAAATATTTGTTGTGTCTATATCTTGGTTTTTCAGACACTCCCACCCCTACCCCCCAATAGTAATTCAGAGATAAGAGCAAGGAGGTTAAGCTGTAGAAAGCAAGTATGACTTCTGAGTCAATGCTTTTATTATTACAAAAAAAGGGCAAAGGTTTAACAAAACACAGTTTCCACAAAGGACAGTGTTTTTGTGAACTCTATTGTTTGTCTGAAAGTCTTTGGCAAATAGTTGTTGAGTATCATGAAGAAATATGGTATTTAAAACCAAATCCTTGTTGAGCAATTTGGATCAGTAAGATAAATCCAGATTTCTTAAGAGACTGTGTATTAAGTAATTTTATGTTAAGATTTAAAGGTACTGAGTCTACATGTATATTACATGGATTTCTTTTATTGCAAATCTCAGATTCTGGATGAAATAGAAGAGCATGGCATCAAGATTTATCACCTGCCTGATGCTGAATCAGATGAGGATGAAGATTTTAAAGAGCAGACCAGACTCCTGAAGGTGTGACTGGTTTAATAGGTTATAGTGTGGATAATATATTGAATTTTTTCAGACTGCTCAGATGGCTTTAGAAAAAGACCTGCAATGCAACCTAGAGTGAGTCACTGTGTCTCTGCTCAGGCTTCCCTAGCTTGGAAGGTGGTGGCAGCAATTACTTTTATTTATTTTACACCTTTAAATTAAAAGAATTATGAACTTCTCACCATAATATGCAGTGCTGAGCAGAAGAAGAGTTGTTCTTGGAGCTGTTTGTCCTGGTTCATTATAAGTAACTTTTGCACTTTTGGCTTTCAGGCCAGCATTCCATTTTGTGTTGTGGGGTCCAATCAACTCATTGAAGCAAAAGGTAAAAAAGTTAGAGGTCGACTCTACCCATGGGGTGTAGTTGAAGTGGAGAATCCAGAGCATAATGACTTCCTGAAGCTGAGGACCATGTTAATGTAAGTTAGAAGATTCCAATTAAAAAGTAATTTAGAAAACAATCACCAAGATAATCAAGCACTGTAATGGGGTTTTACAGTAGTTGTGTAATCCCTGGAGGCATTCAGAATTTGTGTGGGGAAGGCCATGAGCAGCCTTGACCTGGCTGAACTAGGCTTAGTCAGGGGTTGGACCACACAGGCCCCATAGGTTCTCTCTGACCTGAATTACTCAGGGATTCTGTGAAAATAATCATTTGTGTGATTCTTTTGTCAAACGTGGTGTTGTCTTGCTACTCAGATCCGCAGGAACAGAAAACTGGTTGTGCTTATTTCAATGTATCTATAAGTAGATACACTTTCAAAGCAGCAGACTTGAAAAGTGCACTGGTTGTTTTTTTCCTGCTCTTCACTACTCTGTTTCGTCTGCTCAGATTCATCAAAGGCCTCTCCCCGGAGTACAGCTTCTGTTAGGGAAGTCTCAGGGCTGAGGTGGTCTCTCTGTGTCCTTTATTGCACCAATTTAACTGAAATTAGCTTTTAAATTAGTATGCTAAGTGAGTGTGCATGCTGACCACATTGATCCAAGACAGTGCTGAATGCAAGAGTTGCTTAAGCAAACTGATGAGACATAAAGATGTTTTATCTTTTAATTACTTTTCTTCCTGCAGCACCCATATGCAAGACCTCCAGGAGGTGACCCAGGATCTTCACTATGAGAACTTCCGCTCTGAGAGGCTCAAACGAGGCAGCAGGTTGTCATCTCATGGTTACAATGCTGCTTCTTCCTCTTCTGCATTTATGTTTTGCTCTCTCTTTGTCTCACCTACCATTGCACCACCAGGATTTGGTAGATGAAGGGCAACTCCAGTCAACATCCAGTTCTATCAACCAGCTTACACAGAGTGTAATAAAAAATATTTGGTAAATCTGAAATGACAGTTGTGGAGTTAGGGAATTTTGGGAATAGATCTGTGCTTTGGTCTGAGGCTTGAACACAGCTGGATTGGAAGGTTGAAGGTACTAAGTAAGACATATGATAAGTGTTGTCTTAAAAATTCTGCAAATTAAATCAGAGCTGTTATGTTAAAAAGAGTGGCTTTTTTCAGAATTAACAATTGGAATATTTGGATTGAGTCTCCAGGAAGGAATGATCGAATTTTTTTGCAGTGCTTTATTAAACATGACATCCATAAAGAATTTTCCCGACATAGCAGTCACAGGGTAATGGTATTCAGCCCTGTTTTGAGCTGGAGTGGGTAGGGCACAGCTTTCCTGGAAAGAGAACTGGGCAAAACCACCCCATTTTAAAGTACAAATAGCAGGGTCTGTAAAGATACATTGGTGAGTTCTTGTGAGAAGCTGCATTGTTTCCTGGTTTAGCTGTTTCAGCTGCGTCTCTTCCTATGGCCACTAGAGGGTTCCGAATTGCACATTTTGGGGACTTTGGGGCACTTTGCAAAAGTTGCCCCATCCTGCTGTTGACAGAGATTTTGTCACATGTCTGGTCAGTTTTCAGCAAAAGGAGTTTATTCCAGCCTGTAGCATTGGCCTATAGGCAAGATAAAATGCTCTTCTCTCCTGACTTTAAATCCTGCTTTCTGAAATGAAAACAGCGGATTTTATTTACAATCTATTTCTCTTAACATTTTAACAAACACCAGTTTGTTTGCTTTGCATATTTGATGGCACTTGCTTAATTAGATCCATTAGTAGATCTTCCCTGTTATGGCATGGAGTAGCAGAAAGCTATTAGCAAGGTGGTAGGAAATCTTGAATAAAGCCAGGTGAGAGAAAGTCACTTCTCCCAAGTAACAAGTGATGAGGTGACAGAAAACAGCCTCAAGTTGCACAGGGGAGTTTTGGATTGAACATTAGGAGGAATTTCTTCACAGAAAGGGTGTTTGGGCCCTGGCACAGGCTGCCCAAGGGCAGTTGTGGAGCTGCCATTCTTGGAAGTGTTCAAACTGCTTGTGGATGTGGCACCTGGGGACATGGTTTAGTGTTGAACACAACGCTGGGTTAATGCTTGGACACAGCAATCTTCGAGGGTTTTTCCAACCTTAATGATTTTATGTTTCTAACAATATTAATATAATTTTAGGAAAATAGAAGACGAAGAAGTAAATAAAGACCAGATCCTGCTTGAGAAGGAAGCAGAAGTAAGATGACAGAACTTTATATTCTTGTAGTGGGGGAATTTTTGTTCTTTTCTTGCTACTTTAGAGCAAATATTTATATGATCTTGGTAATTCGTAAAGGAAAAATGTTATATGCCAATATAAAGTTATTTAAGGTTCACTAAGAAAACAGAGTGAGAAGAGGTGGGAGGAGACTCAGGATAGGAATATTTTGGAACAAATGGAATCTGGTAAAACGTGATTCCACTGTAGCGATCAGCAACGGGTGTAACACACACCATGTGGGCAAGGAGAGCCATCCTCATGGGAATAAGGGTTCTGCAGTTAACAACTGCAGGCTGGGACAAAGTCAGTTCAGCCCTGCAGCAAAAGAGGGTATGATGGTAGAAATGGTCAGAAATAAAAAATTAAATTCTCATTCTGTCACTATGACAAATTCATAATGCATAGCTCTAATGCTGCATTTGTTGTTCCTCTAAGCCCAAAACGCTATAGATAGGCAAGACTAGAAAAAGTGCAATGAAAAGCAAAATGTGGGCAGAAAGGCTGAAGTGGAGACCTGAAGCAGGTCCTGTGCTAGGGTAGATGAGACCAGTGGCCTTGTTGAGAAATAGATGACAGAGGGGGAAGGGATTAACATGGTCACAGATGGCAGGATGAATGGGAATCTACTACACAAGCAAGAGGTCGTGATTAATGGGATTAATAGATGGTTGATTTCAATTTAAAAATATACTTCTAACATAGTCTGTAAATAGTGGTATTCATTAGTGTGGAATTTGTACATAGCAAGGTATTTTTGAGCAGGTAAGCTCAAAAATGCTGTGATGGGAGAGTTTGCTTTCTCCATGAAAGATGCAAAGGTAGATTTCTTTTGGTTTGGCAAGCTCCAAAGGGACAGATTCTGGATTTCGAGCACGTGTGGATAAGTACTGGGAGTGGGCACCTGGCTGTCAGGCTCTTCCATGAGAACTGGTACAGGGGAGGAGGCTGAGTTAGATGAACTCCTTAGCCTGCCCTAGCACAAGCAGATGCTCAGACTTCTGCTAGTGATCTTATTGAGGACCCAAGTCCCAAAATATGACCAAGTGAAATTGAGAAGGATCGTTGTTTCAAACATTATGAAAAGGGAGTATAGTGTAAACATTCTACAATAGTAGGTTTAAATTTATTGTTAAGCTTAACAGTTTACTTTGTGCTTACAGTGTAAGTGCACAAAGACCCCTAAAATAGTTTCCATAGTGAGGTTGACTTGCCATGTGTCAAAGTTGGGTGCAATAAAAGGATATAAGTAATTTATGTGCAACATGGTTCAATTAATCTTAGTAGATGAGTTACATATTTTCCTTCTGTTTAAATGTGTAATATGTTTAAATGCAAGACTCTAAAACTGAGCTTCAACCAAGTTTAATTATGCTTATTTCTCACTGGATGGTTTGCTTGTAATACTTGCTTCCACCTAGTCATTGCTTGCAGGGGAGTTGGGGAAAAATCCTGACAATTTTTTTTTTTTGATGACAGATACAGGAGTAGTTTGGAGGGACATAACAAGCAGCTTTTT
The DNA here is from genome assembly GCA_013398075.1 of Notiomystis cincta. Classification (NCBI taxonomy): domain Eukaryota; kingdom Metazoa; phylum Chordata; class Aves; order Passeriformes; family Notiomystidae; genus Notiomystis; species Notiomystis cincta. The sequence goes on along the minus strand of VZRX01015730.1, from coordinate 72,758 downwards.
TTTCTGATAAACTTTAGTAAGTGTAAATGCTTGTTCAGTACTTCAGAACCATGACTTTTATACATTTAACGTCAGAGACTTCCATTTAGGGATTCTTAAAAATCCCATCCCACAGTACAGCAATAAAGTCTATTTATTTGAGTAAATGCCAGCCTCCTCAGTGATGAAGAGCAATTAAAGAAGATGCCCATAACACGAGATCATTACCTGTCAGATAAAGAAAACGGAGATATGTGATCCCTCTTTAATAAAAATAAGTAATAGGGTGGTGACAGTGAAGAATTCTGTTCTGGGGTGAGATTAGGCTACAGAATTTTGTGCTGCTTTTCCAGCTCCGTCGCATGCAGGAGATGATTGCAAGAATGCAGGCACAGATGCAGATGCAGATGCAAAGTGGAGAAGGTGACAGCAGTGCAGTTCATGGGCACCATGTGTAAAGTCTTGGGTAAGATGTTCAAACTGCCACTTAAAGGGCTTCTCCTTTAGCTGCTCTCTAATATGCTTGGTATTAATAAATTTTGGAAAAATGTTTACAAGATGGATTTTCATGGGTTTCAGTCTTAATTTTAATTTGTAAGGATTAACTGCTATTTGCAAAGTTAAATGACTTGGAGTCAAACTAAACAGTGTGGTGTTGTGTGTGTATATATGAAAACTTTCCAGAAAGTCAATACAATATATACTGTTAAGAACTCTGGAAGAAGTCTTTGAAATAGTTTAAACTGGTTTCTCAAGCTCATGATGAAGTAATTTCCTTGTGACTTAGAAAATATTTGCAGTTCTTTCAGGTTTCTTTATGTGAGAAGATTGCTGATCTGAAATGGTATTTTCCTGTCTTGTTTTTAGATGATTCCATCCCCTGACTCACAGGAGACCTTCTGGAGTTGGATTGCAGTGGTGGAGGCAGCAAGGATGCCTCTTGCTTCCACGTGACCTGGAGCTTGCTGTAGAGTTTAATGTGGGACTGTTTCGTGGTAACATCTTGTGAGATCTATTTCATAACATGTAATCAGTTGGTATTTTTATATATTATACACCTTTAACTTTCGTTTTCTTTAGTCTTTCTTGTATTGAGGTTATTTTAAACTTCCTATTATGTTAGGGATACTAAATAGCCATTGAAAGTTTTCTAGCATGGTGAGCATTAGATAATAACATTTTTTAATATACCTTATTAACTTCCTGCTTTTAACTTTGTATTCCATTTAGAAATAAACAACTGTCAGTGATACCTTGTTCAGTGCCAGGTAACAGTCACCTCACTAAGGTTGCACCCCTACAAGGTTAATTTTATATATATTGCAGTGTTTAAACATGTGTATGAGACCAGCAGCTCTTTCTCTGTCTCTGCTCACAGCAGAGGATTTCCTTGGCCTCTTTAAAATATCAAATGAAAATTCAAGCATGCCTTGGGTCTTAGCAAAAGAAAGAAGAGGAAATGCCTCTGTGAGAGGCACACTGTAGGTTACATGACAGACATTATTTCCTTTAGATTTAACCTTGAGGTTATTGTTTTCCTGAAATCTCGTCCTCTATTGGAGTTAATTTTGAATAGTTTCTTGTAGGCCATCACAAATGACTCCTGCTATTTTCTGGCATTATTGTAGCCAAATAAACTTGAATAAGGCTGATTTTGTTGAAGGAGATAAACTCCAAAGAGTAATTTTCTATGCATGAGTGTTTCCTATATCCAAAGGCATAAGAAATTCTATAATTCCTAGTAAGTATTTTCATACTATTTTTAGAGCATTGCAAAGTATTACATATAGTAAAAATATATATTAGCACACTTCTCTTTTTAAAAGTGATCTGTTCCTGACAGGATCAATGCAAACTATTTTAGATTCTTGCTCCAGGATGGAGTCAGCAGTATTACTTCAGGAGCAACTCTGATTTTTTTTATTAGGCCAAGGTCACTTTCTTAACAGTGATAGCAAAGGAGACTGTTTTTAGCCTGGCTAAATCTGGACTTGTGCTGCAGATGCTTCATATTGCATTTGCAGCAAATAATCAATGTAGCACTCAGCTGCCCAGGTGGTGGCTGACAGGGCAAGCAGTGACACACCTTGGGTTGTCTGCTGCTCCTGATAAAGCCAGCAATCAGATTTCTTCATCTGATCTGTCACAAAACATCCTTATCTGAGCAGCTAATAAACAGATAAGATAAGATAAGCAACCTCTTTTGGCTCTTTGAGCTCAAGTGCAGCTGTGACTTTTATAATTTTGTTAATGTATATTTGAAAAAATAATAGAATTTCTATAGCTAACGTATAATTCCAGTGGTACTTCAGTGGCTAGATTAAATATAAACCTGTTAATCAACTGAAATTTTTACCTGCCTGAAACTACTGGGTTATGTTTGAATCTTTCTAAAAATGTGAAGTAAAACCCTGCATTGTAGCCTTTGCTGGGGAGCTCCAGATCTCTTTTCAAAAGTAATTACTATGAAAGTTTGACACGACTCATTTGAGCTTCCCTAACCTTGACAAAAGTGAAAATGAGAGCCTTTTTGTATGTTGAGATGCACAGAAGAGTTAAATCCCATTTTGTCAAGTCTCTGCATAAAAAAACTTGAATGGAAAAACATGTGCTTCTAAATTCTTGAGTTGCTTTTTCGAATGAAAATGTAGGACCAAAGCAATGTAGCAGCACTGTCAGAGAGCACTCCACACCACCTTATTTATTTCTTTTACCATGAGCCTGTACTTAAAGCAAAACTGTGAAATGTAAAATGTCTGCACAGAGGCCTGGTTGTACTTGTCACTCTCGCTTGTGTATATTGGGTTGATTGGGTTTTTTCCTGTATTTTTACCATGGGCACAAGAGCAGATTGTCCATTTATTTTGTGCTGTTTGGTCACTATCGGTGAAATTATTTCAGGCAATGTGTGATTCTTTGGAATAGTTACTTATCTATTAAAATATTTGATCAGGATAAAGCATTTCATTTGATTCTTCAGCAAATTGATCTAAAAATTCAGCAGGAGAATTATTTTTGTATGTTGTTTTGGTATTTAGTGGGAAAAACCAAGTTTATGGCACTAGCCATTTTAGCTGCAGTACTCAAGACAGGTAATTAATTGCTGCTTCTTCCCAAGCTTTTGGGGCAATTGTTCATATTGTGCCTGATATCTCTGAAGGTCTATTTCCCCTTCACTTTTCTTGGGATGGTCTTGAAATTGATGGTTTTGTGCTAAGGCGTGAAAAGCAAGACTACTTTTCCAGAAAAGCTGCTGGTAAAAGAAAGATTTGAGTCCCAGAAAGATTCGGGGACAAAAGGTAGGTTCTGTTTGGTGGCTTGTTGAATTGGCCACAGTTCTGTTACTGTGTTGTGACAGTTTTTATTTTAGGAGTAAAAATACTTTTGAATTTGCAGAGCTTTATAGTTGATAGCAAAAATTACTTGTTCTTGGTACAAAAACCTGTTATATTCTATGTACTACATTTAGCCAAAACTGTAATAAAAATTTCTAAAAAGCTATTTTTTGTTTATTATGATTCTTTATTATATTCATTTGTAGTGATATGTTTGAAATATTGTCTTGTTCCAGCCAGGACAGGGTTCATTTTTACACAGCCAGGTAGGACAAGTTTGGAGTGGCAGTGGATGGGTTTGGGCTCCACAGTAAGCATTTTTCCATTGTTCTTCTAACGATGTGTGATCTTTACATTTTGTGCTTCCAGTTCTCCTCTCCATCCCGATGCAGAAAAGAGGGAGAGAGGAAGAGGGAGCAATTTGCAGCATGGCTTGGAGTTTCAGTGAGGACATCGAACTGGGGAATACTCTTCCTAAACCATGACAGCCTGAATTATGTCCCAGTGTGGGGCACAAAGGGGTGAGATAACAACAGATTTGCCCAGAACGAGTTGGAAACAATTTTGATCCAAGCATTTTCTGTATTCAGCACAGAGCCACTGATCACAATGTTGCTTGCTCTGTTCATGTGGGTGTGGTGCCTAACTCTGTATTTATTGCCATAGATGCTCCTAGTGGGGAGCTTTTTCAGAGCAGGGAGAGCAATCAGGATTGCTTTGTTGCTGTACTGTGGGATGCCAGTTTATGACATCATAACATCAAGGGCAGTGTGGTTCACTTGATGAGTATTCATGTTACTGTCCAGGGAGAACAGGGCAGGATGATTTCCTCCAGCTTTTCACCCCTTTTTCTTGAATTCCCTTTGTATGTTAAGGAAAGCATGTTCTTGTTGCTAAGTCTGCCGGGTCTATTCAGTGGGCTCCATACCACGTTTAGAGTCAGGACAGAGGTTTCTAGGGAGGTCATTCAGAGGTCTGCCCCGAAGGGTGAACAGACATGCAGAGCATGAGAGAAAATGGGCCAGATTTTGGGGAAATTCTCTGCTACCTTGTTAAAGTGACAGAATATTTACAAGGAGAAGGCTGTGGCAACTCCAGAGAGAAGCAACTTATTGCAGTGTGCTGACCCCTGGCTTTTATTTTCCGGACGCTGCTCATCACAAGAGAGCACCCTCGGGCGAGGAGGAGGAAAGCAGAACAACAGGCACAGTGGCTGTGTTTAGACTCCTTCCCTTTCTTTGCTCCTTCCATTTGGGATCCTGCAAGCTCTCAGCATTTTTCTTGTATTTCATCCATACTTTTGGGGTAGCATTTTTGCAGGTTCCACTTGAGAGTGATGGTCGCTTGTATGCCCAAATGTTCTCTTTTCTGAGGAGAGCAGTTCAAGTTCACTTCCTGGCTCTTCAGCAGGGCATGAGGAAAAAGATCATTCAGAGCCTGTGGTGTGCCCTTTCAGGTTGTTTTGAATATTAGGATGGCTGGGCTGGAGATCAAATTGACACCACTTGCTGCCATGCTTACCATTTGTGTGATACCCATGGATGAGTAAGTCATACCTGTCTTCATGCACACTCTAATGGCTGCAGAGCGAGTGGCTGGAGAGAAAGCTGTCCTGTGATGTGAGTGGAAGGGAATGTTTGGCATTTCATTAACAAATGCTGTCAAATCCCAACTATGTTCAGAAGGCATTTAGTAGGAAATCCTCCCAAGACTGAAAGAAATTAAGTTCAGATTCACAGATTCCAGTTTCAGTATGAGTTGAGTCCTTTGTTGTTTCTACGTTGGTAGACAGGCTGGGTGCAGAGAGGTGCCTTGTTTTCAGGCAACTCTCCTGCTCCACACTGCCAAATATTGCCTGGATCTCTCTGAGTAAGGGAGCTAAGGGCTAAGTACACCTCGTGAGTCCATTTCATTGGCTTCTTTGTGGTGTCCTTGTTGGCCCTGAAGAACGATTTCCATCAGGATTTTGCTAGCTTGTTACTTAGATTTAGTGGATACAAAAAAGAAAAAGAAAGTGAACAAAATATCTATAAACCCCTGTTTCATGTTATCTGAGTAAAGAAAAATGAAACATGTAACTTTTTTGTCATTTCTCTAGACACTTTGTAATAGATCCTGAAATGCTACATGCCTTAGGGAAGTGTCTGAACTAGAGGACGAGTGAGATAGTTAATTGCTTGGAATGTGCAAGAAGATAATGCATAAAGACTTTGGGAAGAGTTTAAACTATTGCTTGGAAGGACATATACTGGAATTCAGTGCAAAGGACTCCATGGAATTACATGCTCTTCCCTATTTGCTGTTTTCTCTCAATGCTGTGGATGGATTAGAGCACAAAGAGTTTAACACAGGGCTCCTGCTGTCAGAGGAAGCCAGAAAGAAATGCTTAAAGGCTTCCTGCAGTGCAAGAAAGCTGTGATTAAAACACTTCATAACTCAGCTTGCTGTAGAGATTTTCCCACAGCCCACGATTCCCAAGGGCAATTTCTCAGGAGAGATAACAGTTCGATTGGCAGCTTGTTGTCTTAAAGCCTTGTTCCTGCCACCTCTTCCTGCAGATGCTGAACGAGCCTCTGGGCTGCTCTTCCTTTGGACAGCCTCGAGGGCATGTGGCTGGCAGTGCAGGCTGGTTTACTGGTGAAGTAGGTGTTGTCCCTGTGCTGGGGCAGTCTTTGGTGTGTAGTTGTTTCCTAAAGAACCTCTTCATAATCCAAAAAAATGGGAGGTGCTGTCACCTGCTCATGTGTCCTTTTATAGGAAGACTTGAAGGGTGCTGAAACCAGGCTGTTGTCACAGTGACCAGGTGAGCACATGGGCAGTGAAGTTACATTTGATGTCATTATGGGTCAAGCCCAGAAACTGGGAATGGAAGGAATATGAGGAGGAAGAGCTTTGTCTAAGGAGTGGTGTGATGGCCAGCCACACTGCCTGTGCAGCCCAGACATGATGGGATCACCTGGGCCTGGCTCATAGCCACGGCAGGGTGTGCCCAAGTTTCATGTGTTGTGGAGTTTCTGCAGCACTTAGCAAGGCAAGATCTGATGTAGCTGTGTGTTTGCAAGTTTAGTTTCGGTGCTTGAAATGCAGAAGGCAAATGAATTTCACTCCCACCCACAGGAATGAGAGCCTGTCAGTCCAGCAAGGCAGAGGAGGTGTCCAGCTGCCTCAGACAGAGAACAACACACTTTTGGGAACCTTCCCTGGCAAGAGCAGATGTAGCCCTGCAGCCATCCTGCCTGGCTTTACAGAGCAGTCCCACAGAGAGAGACAGAGAAAGCAGTGCAGCACTCTCATTGCTGTAGGAAACACTGAACTCCTAGATAGGAAAAGAATGAGGAGCTCTACTCTCTCTTCCAAGCCTGAGGCTTATCCTGCTCCCTTTGAAACCCACTGGAAACAGTTTTGTAGAACTGATGGAGCTGGTTGTTTTTGCACCATCCCAGCCCTCCCTGGCTCTTAGCTTTGCACATATCGTCTGTGGTGATGTAAATGGTGTCAGGTTCAAGGCTGTGTTCCAAGAGTGATCCGTGTTGCCAGATAGAAATTTCTGCTCAGCCCTTTAAGTCACATCCAGGAAGACATGGCAAAAAGTCAGGGAGATCTGAGTTATAAGGCATGCCTTCCATTAGCAGCATCACCATGTTGAGGCATTGTACTTAAAGTGCCTCAGGCTGGCTGTCCCCCTGATTTTTATTGACAATTTGAAGCTGGTGGGGTAATGAAGAGTCACCTCATTTTTATAAGCAGAAGCCAAAAATTCATGGGAAAAAAACCATGTAGGAAATATAGGAGCTCACAAGTGATGTGAAGGTAACTCAGTGTATTTTATAGAATAGGTAAATATACACACCCTATATTGAGAGCTAATGCAAAACACTCATTAAAACAGATCCTATGCTACTTCAATAGCATATTTATTTAAAAAAAAAAAAAGAAAGGCGCTGACAGTAAAAGGCTTTGTTCAGAACATGCTCATTCCTGTACCTTGCAATTTCCAATTCTCCTGTTGTTTTAAAGATTTTTTTTTTTACTTTTAAGAAGCTTTTCTATAGAGGAGAGCCCAAAACCTAGGCTGAGTTGTTCCTGTGGTGGTACTGACTCAGTTCAGAGCTTCTCCTCTGCAGAGAACATGCGATTTGGCTCTCCAAGAATATTTCAATCTCCTTGAAAGTTTGTACCCAGAGCAAGAAAACTGGTTTTGAATCCTCCTTTCCTGCACAGCAAATAGGCTGCTTTAAAACATGGAAACACAGTATGGCAGGGATGGTTGTCCATGTGTCTGACAGCTGGGCTCAGCTCAGAGGCTGTGTCTTGGCAGCAATGGGGCTGCTGTGCTCTGTGTCCTGGCACAAACAGCTGGAACAGCCCTTCTCGTTGAGGGCAGAGTGGGGAATCTGCCAGTTTGTTTTGCCAGCAATTTGTGTTTGGCTGCCTCATTTCTGAAAGAACTTAATGCAGAAGAGCTGGTGTTACTGACAGCCTCAACTGTGGTTTATCTGGCAGTCAAATAATTGCCAAGCTCATCTGTGTCTAGTGTTTGGAGATCCTAAACTTATCATTTTATTCTGAAGTGTCCTGTCCATGAAATAGAACTAGGCCTTTCTCTCCTTTATATTTAACTGGGCTTTTGTGCATTTGTGTTGGCTAAAGTTGATCAGGATGTGAAGATGAGGTGATGTCCTTTCTTGCCAGAATTTCAGATTGTGGGAGAGCAGTGTTTTCTGTTTGGGGATATCTCGTTCTCTTGTTCCCTGTCCCCCTCCACCCCCCCAAACATACACAGACATTTTTCATGTAGCTCTTCGAGGCATGGTACAAGCCATGACTGAATTGATCCCTTGTGCAACTTCTCTGAGGTAACAAAACCCAGGTTGATTTGATGGGCAGGGAAATGAGATGAACCTCAATGGGATTTAAAAATTTTTATAAAAGGGCAGGGTGAACTCTCTGGCACGCCCAGTTTTATTGAGGGGTTGGTTTTCAGGCCTTGTTACTTCAGACATGCTTGGTTGCCCTCACTGTGCAGACCTTATTGAGTGTAAGAGAGGAATAAATCAATGTAATTGCAGAAAAGACTATTCAGTAGCTGCTTAATGTTTGGGCTGTTACAGTCAGAGAACTAACATCTATGAAAAAATCTTGGGATTCAACTTAAAGCAAATTTAAGCCCTTCTGGGCATTTTTGTGCAATAGGATTGATGTACCACGTGGGGGCAATAAGGGATTGTCCATGTCTCGGCTTTTACCTGTGGATAAGAACACGAGAGACACAGTGGTCAGATTTTGCCTGGACTTTTGTTCCAGTGTTGTGGCTCAGCAGCCCTGTTTTGTTGCATTCTGTAGCTTATTTACACTCTTGATTTTTGTACTGTGGCTTCAGAACTGCTGCTGGCTACAGACTGAACCTTCTGGGCAGGGAGGACGTGCTTGGACAAGCTCACTACTCAGACTGAGAGAAGCTGCTGAGTGAGTGCATCTGTGTGTGCACAGGTATGAACATAGGCTGTGCTTAATTTACTTGTTCTAATTGCCACCTTCACCATGAGAGCCAAGTTAAAATAGAGATACAATTATGAAAGTCAAAGTAGGTGATTGCAAAAAGGGATTGCAGCTCTTGTTATTTTTTCTGTTAGCAGAAGTTTTACCTGTACATAAGTACCCAGGCCTGTTCTAAAGAATTGGTTAATAATGAGGGTTTAATTCCAGGTCATGGGCTAAGGCTGGTGGACTTTGTGCTATATAAAGGCCAATGTAATTAGTAGTTGCAATGTGTGTAGAAGGGTTCTTGAAAAATACTTCAAAGGGGAACAATCTGAGAAGCTCAAGGATTTCTTTCTGGGAGAAGTGCTAGAGCATGATTGGGGGGGGGCAAAATTACTTAAGATTGGAAGTGTATAATCCCAACCACAGATTGTACAAGTATCTGTAGCATGGAAATCAGTTTGTCAAGTTGGTTTAACAAGTTACTGCTACTGCTGAGTGCCTTTGCCATTCCATCTCTGCCAGTAGAACAAGGTGCATTCTGACTGTTTTGGAAGTATCTCTGTTCATTGCTCCTGAAGAACAGTATTTCTCCTATGCTTTCAGGTCAATTTTAACTGTAAGTGAGGCTGGAGTAAGAAAGTAATTCTGGTAAGTGGTACATACAGATATGGCTGTATTGTTCAGTCTTTGTGCTCATCGTGAGCATTGCATCTCTGCTTATCCAGCAATTCCTGTTCACCTTGACTTGAGTCTTTTGCCATTTGCTAATGACAGTTGGTAGATTGATAAAATCTTATGATTTCATTCTTTTCATGTTTTTCTACCATCTGGAGTACTGGTGAGCTGTTAGTACAGAACACCACCCGACTAAAATTGCTGAAATTCACTTGATTTTGCTATTTAAGAAATAACTTCGGCTCTTTGTGACTGGTGGGTAGGGAACTTGTTGGAATGATTTGTTGATCCATGCAGACTAGTCCCTACTGAGATGTCTAAGGTGATGTGGAAGGCAATCCAGAGGATGGGTCAGTAAGACAAGGTAGTGTCTCTGTCTGGTTCTGCTGCACAGGTCATTACAGACTGCAAAGTACTTGGCTGAACTCTTCAGGGCTGAAGCACTTCCAGACCAGAAAAAAGTCCAGGGTGGTCACTAATTCCCATGACAATTCATCTAACATGTGCATGCAGTTGTGGAAAATTGAGTTTTTCCCTTGGTGGACCTCTGAGGTGCTCTGCAGGTGGTGTGGTGTTACCAGGTCCTCAAAAATGATGGAAGAGTGATCATCTTATGGAGAAAGCTCTCAGCCCTTCCAGTTAGTCCTAAGTGACACTGTGCTTAGGCTTAGGTTAATGATGCCTACAGAAAATTGTTGAATGTCTCCAGGTAGAATAACAGAGGAGAGAATCCACATACAAGGCTCTGGCTTGAGCTGAAGTAGGATGATGGCAGTGAACTGTGGCAGTCAAAGGTCTGTGAACTGCCCCAGCAGGGATTCTGGTGCTTTCAGTGACCCACCTGCAATGAAATCCATACCAATCCATCTTCCTCTTTTCATCCTTGGCATGCCCATGTGTGTTGTCATTGTAGAGTCCCAGAACAGCACACTGGAGAAGTGAACTGGTGATGTGTGGCCCAGCTAGTTTGGTGTACATGGTATAAAATGCTGGCTTAAATGGTTGTAAATGTTTTTGCTCTCAGCTATGCCAACTTGCTGCTGTAGACAGAAAGGAAGACACAATGTAAGCTTTTGAATCTGCTTACCTTGTTGTTATGAGATGGAGACCTCTGAGAGACAGAGCTTTTTAGTGTGTATTTGGAAAATATGTGCTGACAAAATCATCAATAGGTGTAATTTTTCAGTCTGCAGAGTTTCTCTTTGTCATGGTGAAGGATCTGAATAAAAAGAAGCTTTTCCAGCTGTTTTTCATCTTGGTCAAATAAGAAGTCTGCTTTGAAGAACTTCCTCAACCTTCATCCAGGAAGTGATTAAAGAAAAAGATGCTATTATAGTGTAGTGAAAGGGTAATTCTAATTGTCCTACTCAGGCCAAGAGGAGAATGTGGTGCAGATTATTTGCTATATTAGTTGAATGAGAGATTTACTCCTTGTTATCAGCTTTTATCTCAAAAGGAGAAAGTTGTATTTTGTCCTGACACTGCATCCTTCCAACAGCAACAGTAATTTCATGTGTAATGACATTCTGCTTCTAGTTTTGGTCTCTAAACTTCTTCCTCCTCCTGTAAAGGCTTCAAACATTGCCTGAATGACTGAAAAGTTTGATTTCATGGGTGTTGCAGAAACTCAGAGGTCTTTGTGGATAGCTGTGAAGAACATACTGCTGAGTCTGGTAGAGATAACAATCCACACCCTCTTTTAGGTTTCAAAATCACCAAACACCACATCTCAAACATATTTTTTGTTACATTTGCTGGGGATTTATTAAATGATTGAGTGTATAGAACTGAGGTTCAACCTGATATGGCCCTTCCTAATTATACCCTGTTTTGTTGGGAGTAGGAATTACAGAGGGTAGAGCTGTCATCTTCTAGACTGTGAAAGTGGAGCCTTGTCCCTTCTTGTCACTTTCTCTGCTTGTGGTGGCGGGTGGTGCCGTGTGTCTCTTTGCAGCCTGGTTCTAAATGTGCAGGAAGGAGTATGAAAATGGGTGGTGACTTCTCTAATAGGGAAAAGTCTCCTCTTACAAAGGTTTGTGTGTATATTAGAGTTTTCTTACATACACACACCCAAACAAATATATGTATACATACTGCATCCACCTCTGGGGGTCCCACTGCAGGAAGGACATTGACCTGTAGGCCACCAAGGTGATCAAAGGGATGGAGTACCTCTGCCACCAGGAAAGGCTGAGACAACTGGGACTGTGCAGCCTGGAGAAGAGAAGGCTTGGGGTGACCTAATTGTGTTATCTGAAGGGCTCCAAGAAAGCTGGAGAAGGACACTGGACAAGGGCCTGGAGTGACAAGATAAGGGGGAATAGCTTCCCACTGCCACAGGGTTAGATGACATATTGGGAAGAAATTGTTATCTGGAAGGGCAGTGAGGCCCTGGCACAGGTTGTCCAGAGAAGCTGTGGCTGATCCATCCCTGGAAGTGTCCAAGGTCAGGTTGGATGGGGCTTGGAGCAACCTGGGCTAGTGAAAGGTGTCCTTGCCCATACCAGAGGAGTTGAAACTGAATGGTCTTTAAGGTCCTTTCCATCCCAGACTATTCTGTCATTCCCTGATATGATGGAAAATAATTTTTTTTGTTTGTGTGGGTAGAAAGGTCAGAAATGAGCTGTGTGTAGAAACAGAGGTGCTGGGGATGTGGACAATTAAACACACTGAACCTTTGTGCCTTTTCCTTACTGCATTGTTTCAATTCAGTAAATTACTTGTGTTTTGGGAAAGCAATAAAGTCAGGACTCTTGAGCAAAGCATAAAGAAGAGCAGCAGGGTGCTGGTGTTTCTAAAGACTCTGCCATATCTGTAATTATTGCTTCCTCTCCCGAGTGTGATGGTATGTGGCTTTAAAGTGATTACATTAGATTTGTTCTCTGACTTAGTGGCAGCTCCTTTCTTGCACAAGAAAACTTTAGTCCTCTTTTTAGATGTTAAAGAAAGTGATTGAAATGAAGATGACTCTGAAATGTCTGCACTTTGAAAGATGTGAAACTGTATGAGCAGTTAAGTTGCAAATAAAGGGCCATGCAAATAGCATAGTGAAACAGTCTGTCAGTAAAAAAGCACTTCACCTGATTGAAATCACAACTGATTTTATGAATGGAGTTCTCTAAAACACTGGGTACACTTTTGCAACTTTTTATGCTTTTATGGCTTTTTTTCTGTATCCGTGAGATTCTTCAGCTCTGCATCACTTTTTAAGGAGAACAAATCATGGAACGTATTTTTTAAAACCTTGTGTCCTTTGTTCCTTTGAAGAGATGAGAATGCTGCTAGTCAGGAATTACTCATTAAATTTGCAAGTTGCCTTTTGGTGAGTGAGAGTAATGAAGCTGCTTCTGTTTGAAAGGGCTGTTCTGCATAATTTATGTGTTTGTTATTATCAAAAGTCATATGCTATGCTAATATTTTGTTTTTCAAATTGTTGTGAAAAGGTCACGTTCTCAGAAACAAGATGGCTCCTTGCATTTCTCATTCTATCGGCCAACAATCCCTACCTAGAGAAACCCACGGATTTCTCCCATTCCTGTTGCTTCTTGTCTTGAAGAACAGACTCTAGTGAGCCATGGGTGACTCAGGGGTTGCCAAAGGTGGCCCTTTTCAGGAAGAGCTCTTTTCCTGGCTCTCCTGTTATCTGCCAGCCTTGGCCTCAGCTGTAGAGCTGATGAAATCCAGAAGGTGCAAAGATCTGTTTGTCCTGGGCTGAATTTCCTACAATGTTGTGTTCTTGTCTGTGTCAGTGAGGGATGGGTTGGGGAGTGAGGAGGATGCTGCTTTTGTGGTCTTCAGCTCCTTTGGCCAGCAACACTGCCTGATGCCTCCACGCAGCTCCCACCTTTTCTCCTGTTCTGTAGCGCCGAGTCTATCCCCACGTAAAATTTATATGTGAAAAATTTAACTAAGTAAAGACCTAAAATGTCCATTGCTTGGCCTGGGGCTGGTTTCTGGCATGGTGCTGTGTCCCCCAGGGCAGTGTTTCCTTGAGCAAATGAGCTGTGTGGGGTGGGTTGGGATGGATATCTGGGGTGTGCATTGGGGGGGTTCATGCGCCTCTTTTTGGGGTACAGGCATTTAGCAGCAGCTGCCCTTCAGCTTCGGACGGAAATATTCTTTTAAAGTTTTCCTAGCGCTGGAAACCCACACTTTGGGTTTCACCGGTATAAAACAATCCTCTAAGCTCGGCGGAGCCGGCCGGGCGGCGGGGCAGCAGGAGGGGTCGGGCCGCGTCTCGCTGCTCNCGGGGCGCTCGTGTGGGAGCCTGGCCGGGGAGGGGAACGGGATCTGCGACCCGGGAGCCTGGAGCTCCCGCAGCTCCGGCTGCCGAAGTCTCCCGAGGGCCGCCGGGGCCTGGAGAGAGGCTTCCCCGGGGGCTGGCGGGGGCTCAGAGAGCGCCTTCGCTGGGGGCTGCCGCAGGTCTGGCCTGGGCGGCTTCGCCACTGCCCTCTCGGGCCGGGAGCGTGCGAGCGCCCGCGCCCCGGCGCGCCCCGTCCCCTGCATCCGCCTCCATGCGGGGCGCCCGGAGTGGGACGGGTCCTGCGCCGCCCCGCTGCTCGGCCAGAGAAGCGCTCCCGAAGCCCCCCTCACCTGGCAGCGACCGGCTGCGGACATTCCCCACCCTCCCCGCCCATCCAGCTGCTTCCAAGCCAGAAGGAGAGACATGAAACCCTTCGGAGCCGTGGGGAGGGACGGTGGGCGTAGGGAGCGTGGAGTCCGGGTCGCAGGCATGTCGCTGGTCTCACAGCTGGGCACGAGGAGTCTTCACCCCTCCTCATTGCGGTGGTGGATGCCTGGTGCATCAGTTGGTGCCAGCTCGGTGTAGTGATGCTAACGGGTGGCAGTAGTTTAGTGAGAAAGTTAAAAGAGGAAAGTTTGCTTCTGGTGGCTGAAGGGACCTGATGTGAGAATACTTCCTTGCTGCTCCGTATGTAGCGATCCCTTCCCATGGAAGGCAGGGACCACCCTGCTCACACTTGGCAACTGGGAAACTGGCCTTACTTCAGATCTGCCTTCTGCATGGGTGAGGGATGGAGCACGGATCCTGCCACTGCCCACAGGACACCGTGCTCAGAGGAGCTCCTTTGAAAGCTGTTGATGTCATCCCTGGAAGTGTGCAAAGCACTATTAAATGGGGCTTGAAGTAAACTGGTCTAGTGGAAGGTGTCCCTGCCTATGGCAAGGAGTTGGAACAAGATGGGCTTTAAGATCCCTTCAAACCTCAACCTCTCTGTGTTTCTACAATCTTGCATGTTCTCAGGTATAAGCTGCATTTCCAGATTTGCTGGTAGCTGAAATAGCTGTCTTGCTTCTGAAAAATAAGTTTATTCCATCCGAGTAGGAGATGAAACTCATTGTGACTTAAAAGCTATTTCAAAAAGTACCTGGTACAAAAAGTTAAAAAAATAAATTATTATATACAGGTACATAAATTTTCTAAATTTTGTTTTATTTGCTCCATCACTTAGGGTTGAGAGCAACACTAATTCAGTCACTGTGCTTCAGGGGACGGATTTAGCTTTGGTGCCTGGTCCTGGTTTGTAGGAAATTATCAGAATAAACACTAGGTGCAAGCAAGTTCAGGGAGAGGCAATGCAAGGAAGATTTTTTTTATCCCAGAACACTAATGTTGTGGTAATATTGCATTTTAGTTTGCATTGTTTGAGAACTTGTGGCTCATCCCGGCAGGAGGCTCTCGGTGCTGTGGGATGCTCTGCTCTGCCTATAGAAATTCTGTATTCTTGGAGCTTGCAGCCTGTCTCTTTTCCTCCTCTTTTCATGTAGTCAGCCCCTTGAACCAGAGTGTTTCCTGAACCACAACACTATGGTTTTTGTCCAGAAATGTCATATATAGTCAGAGTACTTAAAACATGATATGCAACTCTGCTGGTGGAACTGGAAATAGTGCTCAGCTTCGTTAGCACTCCTCACATGTTGGGTGGTGAAGGCAGTGGGAGCAGGCCAGGCTATTTGGGGAGTGTTAATAGTTGTGATGGCATTAGCAGGGTGCCTTGGGAGGGAAAAGATGTGGCATGGGGGAGATGCTCCCAGCTGGCACAGCGGGCCACTGCTCTTCTGGGGATCATGCTTGCTTCTGCATGTCATGTGTTCAGCATTTAAAAACCGAGTGTTGGCCCGCATAAATATCTTTAGGAACATGTCATCAGTAGGACACGATGTCAAGCCCCACTGAGTTCACTTTTCCTGTTACCACCTGTGGGGAAGGACTGTGACATCTGCAGTTTCTGTTTGGTATGACTTTGGTCTCTGCTGGCTGGTGACCAAAGTTAGAGAGTACCCAGTTAGCCCAGGCCTGAGTGGCCTGCCTGCCTGGCCTTGGGGAAGCAGCTGGCTCCAGCTGGAGGCGAGGCTGCCGAGGTCTGTGCTGCAGGGCTGTTCCTCCTGCTGCCTCGGCTATGGCTGCTTGCATTTTTTTCCTTTTGAGTAACTGCAGCATGTGTCTCTTCTGTTTATCCAGAGGGGAATGAATGCTCCTGGAGCATTAATTTTAAGAGTGAGTGGCTAATAAATAGCCTCATGAGGAGTATGACTGATCCTGGGCAGCTCCAGTTTCTCGTAGGCTCCTGAATGCCAGGAGCAAAAATCTTTCCATGCAATTACCTGATAAGGGACACAGTATCAAGAGGGTACAGATGACATCAAGCTCTGATTTCTTTTCAGAATAGCAGTTAGAGGTGTAACCTGGGCATCTCTTTCTGCTGAATTTTGTTGTTAGGGTGGTTTTACAATTTATGACCTAAAGGTTTTTCTCCTTGGCTGTGCATCCACACAAACCAAGAAGTTCAGCTGAAGAATACTCACAAAGCACCCTGAGAAAGAAACTTTCTGATTATTTGTCACCCAAAGATGAAAGGCTGGGCACTGGGCAGTGTGTGCCCACTTTTAAAGTTAAGCTCGTCTTCCATGCTGGGTTCAGTTTTGTGTCCCTGGTGCATGTCCAGAGAGGGGCAGTGGAGCTGGGGAAGGCTCTGGAGAACAAGTCAGATGAGGCACTGCTGAAGGGGCTCAGCCTGGAGAAAAGGAGGCTCAGGGGGAACCTTCTTGTTCTCTGTAACTCCCTGACAGGGGGGTGCAGCCAGGTGGGGGTCAGGCTCTGCTCCCAGGGGACAAGGGGCAGGCCAAGAGGAAATGTCCTCAAGCTGTGTCAGAGGACATTTAGATTCCATATGAAGGAAAATTTCTTCACTGAAAGGTTTGTCACACATTGGAACAGGCTTCCTAGGGCAGTGGTGGAGTCCCTATCCCTGGAAGTGTTCAAACAAGTGTGAGTAGGGCACTTGGGGACATGGTTTAGTGGTGGTCTTGACAGTGCTGAGTTAGGGGTTGGACTTGGTGATGTCAGAGATTTTTTCCAGTTCTAATGATTCTGTGATTGTCACACTTTCTTGTTGCATGCTGTCAGCTGGGAGGCTGGCGTTGTCTCTGGGTGGTCTCGGTTCTGCTGCTTGGGCAGGGCTCTGCAGGGGCTCAGAGTTCACACAAGTCTTGTGATGGGTGTGATTAGGTGGGGAGGCATCTGTCTGCCCTCCTGTGATAAGTTCATCTCTACAGGGGCCTGCAACTATAAAAATACCCCCAAAATGTCAGATTGCACTGGGCTGTAAGCTAGGAAGACATTTGACCAGACTCGATGTGTGTGAGAATTGAAACCAAAACCACCCCCAACTAATTTGTAAGGACATGTAGGGCTGGCTTCATTCAAATCCTTGGAGCAGGCTGCCTACCTACTCTGAGCACAGAGAGACAAAGGAGTGTTTTCATGAGCTGCCTCTCTTCTTTTCAGACAAAACACATTTATTATAAAACAATAACCTATCACTCCTTTGGATGTGAAGCCATGTGAAGGCTGTCCCACTGCAGTACCCACACACTTTGGATTGTTGAGACGCACTGTGGAGTTTGGGTAATTCACCCAAAAGGCTCAAGGAGCCTCCTTGTGCATTCCAGCTGGGTGCCTTGCACCTTGCTGCCAAATTCTTGGTGCCAGTGGTGGGCATGGGGCAGAGGCTGTGGTGCATCCTGAGCACACAGGCCTCACCTTCAGGTAGATCCCACTGTGATTCCCTGTGCAAGGATCACCACTGCTCTGGTGCCCTGGGAGAGCTGGGGAGAGCCACATGGGACCTTTTCCACATGTCAGATTAAACCTTTGCTCTGCAGAACTGCCACCAAGCTGTTACAGCAAGATTTGTGCTGTAGGAATCAGCCTTACTTGAACTAGTGTCCATCTCTGTAATTGAGATTTTTGTCATTGATACAATCAGGGTATAGCACAAGTTTGCCAGCGAGGTGAGGAACTGTTACCTTGCAGCAGTGGCTGATGAGGGTTCCCAGCTGCCAGCAGATCAGGTTTTGCAGGAGTCCTTTTGGGCAAGCAGGGAGTTAACAATTCTGGTTGTCTCAGTGTGCGGTCAATGGGGTGGTTGGGTACCAGTGACAGGTTCTGCCTTACCCTCGGCACTGTCCCCAGTGCTCATTCTGCTGGTGGTAGAGGGGTCATCGGCAGAAAAGCTCTTCAGAAACTGAAATGTTCATGTTGGCAGGGCAGAAGACACAGGTTTGACTGTCCTATTTCTTAACCATGCTTTAGAATGGTTAGTTTTTCTTCCTAGTTTTTCTTCCCAGCTATTGGATTTTAGTCATTATAGAATGGTTTGGGTTGGAAGGGACCCTAAAGTTCATCTTGTTCCAACCTCTCTCATGGGCAGTGACACCTTCCACTAGACCAGGTTGCTCCAAGCCCTGTCCAGAGTTTCATTAACCTTATTACTGATTTTGCTGGTGGGATGGAGAGCGTTAAGGATTTTTTGATAGTGCTTCAGGGGGTAATATTTTCATACAGAATGTCAGTGGAAAATCTTTCAGGCTGTAACCCTCTGTTTTCTTCCATGTTTCTATAGACTCTGCTCACTGTTGGAAGATGGGAGAGATAGAAGGAACATACAGAGTTCTGCAGACCCCAGGCTCTCGTTTGGGTGCCCAGAAGACCTCAGGAGTGAGTACCTTGGAGCCAGGACAGAACCTCTTGACTGCCATGGCATCATCGCCCGCCAAAGCACACGAGCGTGACCTCCCCGTCAAAATAAAGATGTTGGACAACACAGTGGAAGTACTTGACATTGAGGTAAGAGATATTTAAACCTGATTTCAAGTAGACTGAGCCTCTGATAATTTAAAGCTCACAAGGATGTGCCTCTGTAGAGAGCTGGGACATTTTGAGGCAATATCTGAATGAAGATTCCTGTCAGGATTTTACCTGCTTACAAGTAGTGATATCAGTCACGTGGCTTGTTTTTTAAACTCTTTTGAACTGTAACGGATGTTTTGTTTTTTTAAGAGGCTTTAAATACAAGCATATACTGTAAGGAGAGTCTTTATTTGTTGTTTGCTTTGGGGGAACACCAAATATCTCTTGCCAAACTGTTCTTGCTTCCTGAGCCACATGCAGCTTTGTCAATTTGGCAGCTGGGAGAGCAGAAGAGCTTTGCCTTAGTTACTGATTTTTATTAATTTTTTTAATGGTTTGTATCCTCTCCTAGTAAACTTGCTACTATTTCGAAGTCTTTGCTTGCCAGCACACTTTAGGAGGGGTGCAAAGCAGTGTCAGTTCAGTGTTTCTTAAAATGTTTATTTGAAAGTACACTTGGAGAAATCTGCCATAAGACATAGGAGCCATGCACAAATTTGGGAGATTCTGCTTTGAAACAATTTTTTTTCTTGCAGTTCTTGTTACATTTTCAGCATTAACCTCAGAGTTTAATTCTAGTTCACCTGAGATCTGTTGTTAGAAAACAACTATGTTCTAGTGAAGATACTCAGCTATCAGATATTCTACATTAGTATCAAACAGTAATCAATAATTTATAATTAGCAGTTGGAACCTTAGTTTGTTGCATAGACTCAAAAAGGGTTTTTCAAATGGAATGAAAAAGGTGTCTGTGGAACGCTGAAGAAATAATGGATTTGGGGATGTCTTCTACAGATTCTGTCCAGCTGTTCAAGTCTCAGACATGAAATCTGTTTGTTTGTTTTTTGTNTTTTAAGACTGAGTCTGTGCCTGTATCCTTCCACTTGAGCACACAGTGTCTGGTACTGCAAACCCACCCATCTCTCATGTACCACATAGAACACAAAAGCCTCTTTTTGCCCTTTAAATTACGTTCAAACATTTTTTTAAAAAATCCGCTGACTTTGGTTCTTTTGAAGGATAATTTTATTTTTCTGAGTTGATGTAGATGGTGCTTTTGTGTTTTGATTCAAGAAAAAAAACACACCCAAGCAACACCCTCAGCTGTGTAATTTTGAAAGTTAGTGCAAGGCCAAATTTGTGGGGCTTTCAGCTGGCTGTTTTGTATGTGTTTCCCATAATTAGGAGATATCTTAGTTTTTTTTACCTGGAAAGCTCTCTCTGGTTATGGCACCCACAGAAACACCCAAATTCGGGCACTAGCATGCTGAGGCCATAATTAATATTGTGCTGCTCTTCTTTATGAGATCAGTTAGAACTGAAAAACTTAAAACCTCCTGCCTGTTTCTGAGAGTGGTGAGGAGAAGAGGTCAACCTTGGGTCAGATTCAGAGCACTGAGCACAAAAAGGTCCAGAGTCAGCAGCTGTGGCATTACAGTCCAGCTAACACTGCCTCCATTGCCTTTCAGTTTTGGCTAAATAAGGTAGCAAATGATAGCAACCAGGCATGAGGTATTAAACTGTGACCCTCTACCTGGTTTCTTTAGTGAGCTGATGGGATAGCAGGAACTGCTGACTGCCGTTTGTCATGGAAAATGGGAATTTTTCACTTGGGATTGAGGGCAGGAATTAGGAAAAGGCAGTGACATTGCTGAATAGGTGGTGTGTGCTAGCACAGTAATTTTTCAAAAAGCAGTTAGAGAAACTGGTGGTCATGCAGCTGTCCTAGAGGAGTGGAGGTTCAGATTGCCATGGCACTTGTCCGCTTCTCTTTGCTTTTGCAGTTTTTGTCACTAAATGTGGAAACAAGATGTGATCTCATGGGGTTTGTATTTGATTCAGGTCAGCAATAGTTTGTCAGTGCAGTGGGACACTGGCCTTTCTCATGGGGTTTTGGCACTGCCTGCTCAGGGTGATGTAGGTGATGGCAAAAGGTGGTTTGGAGTTTTTTTTTTCTCTATTCCAATTATTTTTTCTTCTGTCCATGAGAACTATGGCAAATGACTTTTTACTGGGGAAAATGGTGTATCAATGGAAGGACAGACTGAGTGTAGGATCAGCTCCTGGAGAGACCCTTCCCTGTGCAGTGAGGTGGGGAACCTGGTGCCCTTTTTATTGTCTCACTGCCTAAAATGAGCCACAGTAGCCTTTTTAACCATATGGGATTAACAGAGTAACCACAGTAACAACTTAATCCATGCAGCTTTACCTTGTCATTCCCCTCCTTTCTCCAAGATGTGTTTAAAACAGTTGCTTCTCTCCTGCCAGGAGTTGGTGGTTGCCCTCCTTGGTAGCCCACTTGACTTTTTAACTTGTCAAAGAGCAAGGAAAGAGACTGATAGAGTGATGTCATGGATGGAGAAAGAACGAAATGGGAAAGAGCAGTCTTTTCTTTGTGTTATTGGTGTACCTGGAAGTTTGCTAAAAGTTCCATATAACTAAATTCTACCATCTTTTGTCTGAAGTCCACTGCCTCTGTCCATTTCCCCCATCTGTTTCACTAGGTTGGATTTCTAAGTAGGAATTTTATTAATTACTAAGAGGGAGTTATTCTTTAAAGTATGTTGGGCAGAGCCCTTCTCCAGGGAATCTGATTTGGATGTTAGGGGATGGAGAAATATTTAATGTTTTCTAGAGTTTAAAAAAACTGAAAATGGGCTATTTATGGCTTCTCCTTTGCCTTCCAAAACAGCAGAGAGAATGAAACATATCCATTCAAAGCTAGACTGCAATATTCATTATTTTTAGGAGTTGGTCTTTCTTCTCTTTTTACAGCCAGCTTGTTTAGTCAGCTGAAATCTTGCATGTGCCATTTCAAGGGATACCTGGCTTCTTCTCTCCAAACTAAATCTGTCCAAAGGGTGATTTTGCAGACTACAAGATGAATGATTGGTGAATTCAATTTAGTTCAGACTGTGGGCACACTTCAAAGTAATGAGGGTTTTACAGTAGAAGTTCTGCCAGCTTTCCAGATTTTCTGAAGAGATTAAACTTGGAGGCTTTTGATCAGCACAAAAATGTGGCAGACTCTTAAGTAGAAGGGTCTGGGCTGGGTTGAATTCACCAAAATGACATTTAATGGAATTGCTGCCGTAATATGATGTTTAATATTTGGTCTGTGTGTTGTTCCTTGTGTAGGAAATATGTGTCACTTAGAAAATTCTTTTACATGAATTATGCTCTATGCTATGAGGAAGTGCCCCAAAAAAAGAAGTTTATGTTATTATGCTTCAAGTTTGCTGAATTGTTTGGGGAGAACTTGATGCTTCTTCAATGGCATGTACTTCCTCTTCTCCTTCTGCTTGGACATTAAATGAAATTTGGGAGTGAAAAATACTTTTACATTTTATTGTGGGTTCTGCCTGCCTGCTCCATTCTAAGGGAAAATTTAAACTGGCATTTTTTTCTTTTGTGCTAATCTTTGTTGGGCTGAGAACAGAAATCTGTTCTTTTTTTTTTTATATCTTATTTTTAATGTAATAAAGTAGTGACCTGCATCCCTGTTGTGCTGTCTGAGGTTTCCCTCTCCCTCTGACACGGATGAACATGATTACACTGTAATTTCCCTCTTTATTTTCTTATTAAGTATTGTCCTCTCACTGCTCATGTCTGCTTTGGTGTTCATTGATGTACCCTGCAAAACTATTACATTACTACAAAATCAAAGTGGCTTATTCTATACTAAGCTGAATGTGTGTACTTGCTGTTTACTCTGATAGTGATACTGTCTTTGCTGGGCACTTCCTTGTCTCATTGAAATTTATAAATTGCTTTATTAGAAGTGCAAAGCTACTTTCTATCCTTATGTTTAGAATGGAATAGAATAACTCTGGTTATTCTGGTTTCTGTGCAGTCTGCAGCTATCTGATTGAAAAGGGGCCATGAAAGTGCCTTCCCCTTGGATGCCCATTGTTTTCAACCAGCCACTGGAGACCCTGAAATCAGGAGCCGAGCTGGGGCCACAGGAGGTTTTTGGGATGGCAGAGGAAGCAATCTGACTGCAAAATGCTTCCTATGGTTTGGAGAGAGTGTTTCCTACTCGTGCACAAGGCAAAATGCTGCTCTCAGCAGCAGAGTTTTGTTAGCATTGGTGCCCCCAAGAACTTCCGTGGGGATGATGCAGAAATGACGCAACTTTTAACTGCTGGTGTTGAGCAATTTTAAGTAAGAAATATGTCTCTGTTAAGAACTGGGATAATGCTGTGGGCACTGAAAAGCACTTGCTGTGTGCTGTGAGGAGCCCCAGGAACACTGCTGGCTCTGGGCTCTGCCCTCCTGCCTCTGCCTCGCTCTCTCTGCTCCTGCTTAGACCTTCCTTTCATGAAGGCTTTTCCCCTCTGTGCTGTGAAAGTATTAACAGCTTAAATATGTGAGGAGTCAAGGGATAGTCTGCTGCTGAATCCTATTAAGTGCTGTGCTGGTGGAATCGAGGTGCTGTTGGTCAGCTCAGTGTTTTTCTTCCCTAGCCAGGAAGAAATAGTCAAAATTCCAGAAAGAATCATAGCCAGATGTTTGTCATTGCTTCGGTTTGAGTCTCCTAAATATGGCAAATAAGCTGCCTTAGGACTTATTTTTATCTGACCTCAGAAGAGAAAGTTAGTAATTCACTATTTTAAATTTACAATTATTATAGGGTTTCAAAAGAAGGTAACTAAAGCTTTGCATTTTGTCTACCGTTTGATTCCACTATATATTTTTTAGGCCTGTTATTTTGTGTTTGGAAGCTTGACTGTTTTGATGCTATGTAGGAATGTGGTATCGGGTGGGGAAAGGTGAAACCACAGCCATTTTATTGACAGACATTTAGAGTGTGCATTTTGTTCATTTGAGTGCTTCTGGGTTTTTTGGTTTGTTTGTTTGTTTTTTAGGAAAAGTATGAACTTATATGGTATAATAAGCTAAAAATATTTTACAGGTCTCTTGACCTTAGGTGTCATATTATATGTAATGAAAATTGAGTTACACTGCAGTAAAGAAAAAGTCTGAACATCCTATGCAAAAAGTTGTTTATGTGCACATGTCTTAAAACAGAGAAGCCATTTAGGAAAATGGTGATCAAGTGTTATCACAGTCCTTGAAATACTAATGTAGAAGATTGAATTTATAACAGTTTGTATGGCTAGGCAGATGTACATTTCTGTTTTCATAATCTAATGATGTAGGGTAGTGGAAATCAGCTGAAATCAGTCTTATGCCATTCAACCAAAATGGCTGTAGGAAATGCTGCATTCCACTTAATGACTTTAAAAATGGCTGTTGGGCCCACAGATGGGTAATTCTGTAGAATTTATGGAGCCTGAAAGGGAAAAAAACCAAAACCAAACCAAGAATCAACCCACGGGCAGCTAAAGACATCTGCAGAAGTTCAATGTGCTGAGATGCAGATCAGAGAAATTTTAGGTGTGTGCCTACTGAAAAAAGGGACTTGGAGCTGAGCAAGGATGGTGTGTCACAGCACTCTCAGGGTTCAGAGCAGCACACACTTGGGGATGTGCATTTAGCTAAACAGCTCCAAAAGCACACCTGTGTGTCAGCCCTTTCTCCTTGCAACCAAATTCCTGTTTGGAAAGGGCAGTGTTGCCTACTTGGGTAAGAGAGAGACAGTATACATTGAATATTTGAAAAGCTGTGCCATGGTGGCAATGCCTAGTGTGAGAAATTTACTGTTCTAGGCTGGAGTGTTGGATATGGGAGGGGGGTGGGCTCCCCTTTCTGACAGAGCAGTCATTCATTAATCAAACAAGAATTAGAAAAGAGAGGGGGGAAAAAAAGCTTTGTAGAGACTCTGTTAGAGCTGTCTGACATGACTTCAACTGAAATCATAAAGGAGAAGTGTTGCTGTGCCCTCAGCCCACTCCTCAGGCAGATAGCCCAAAGCCAGTGGTGTAGGAAAGACTCTTGCTGGGGAAGGGGAAGTTAGAAAAGCTTGGTCCTATCTAATCTGGCCTGCAGGTATTTATTAACCCATCACCATGTTACCCTGCTCAAAGTACAGTGGGGAGCAATGTTAGGACAGCAGGTGCAATTTCAGTTTTGCACAAAACAAAAGGGAGTTTTGGCCTTTTCTGTAAAAATACCCAATTTGTATTTGGTTTTTTTGTGTAAAGAGTCTGTCATAACTTTCTTCTCGATGTTTTAAACTATTTCCTTTGGGGAGATTTCTTCAAGGCGGTGTGTCAGTCTGGAGTAGCCTAACACCTTACAAGGGAAGGACAGCACCTGGGTGCTGTAACACCTCTCCAAGGAGAGAGGGCTGGGAGAATTGGGGTTGTGCAGTCTGGAGAAGGAAAATCTCTGAGGAGACCTTAATGTCTTTGAGCACCTGAAGGGGCTCCGAGAAAGCTGGAGAGGGGCTTTGGACAAAGTTCTGGAGTGACAGCTCAAGGGGGAATGGCTTCCCAGTGCCAGAGGACAGGGCTAGATGGGATATTGGGAAGAAATTCTTCCCTGTGAGGGTAGGGAGGCCCTGGCACAGGTTGCCCAGAGAAGCTGTGGCTGCCCCATCCTTGGAAGTGTCCAAGGCCAGGTTGGATGGGGCTTGGAGCAGCCTGGGCTGGTGGAAGTTGTCCTTGCCCATGGCAAGTGGTGGAAGTGGATGGTCTTTAAGGTCCTGTCCAACCCAAACCATTCTGGAATTCTATGAAAGTCCAGATCAAATCTGGTGAATGTAGGTATGGATGATGGTTTTGAGGCAAAAGGATAATTAACAGAGAAAGACTTGCAATTTTAATGAGGTGGGGGTTTTTTATGAACAGAGGAAAACTAAGTATTTTCTGTGTTTAAAATGACTTAAAAATACAGACTTTTATTTATATGCATATACACACCTATGAAATGAAGCTGTGTAAGTCCCAGGAGTGGCCACAATCTGAGGGTGTGGAGTGGCCAGGCCCATCCGAGGGAATGGATGTAGAAAGGTTCAGGGGTTCTTGCAAGTGGGTAGGGGCTTGTAACAAAGTTCAAGGGGGAAAAATGGAGATCAGTCTCCTGGCTTCTAGTTCCTTCTCTTTATTAGTTTATGTGAACTAAGTAGGTGCTCAGACTTTCTGTTATGAACCCGAATTTGGGATCAGCTAGCCCAAAGCAGCTCCTCTCTGTGATACTGTCACTGTTGTCACCTGGATGTTTAATTATTAACAAGCAGGAGCTCTGATGCCAAATCACTCAGCAGTACCTGTGAAACTCTGTCCAAGGATGTGGCCCACGGTGTTAATTTATGGGACTTCCTTCTTCCCCAAGCACAGCAGTGCACAAAGCAGAGGTGTGGGGGTTCATGTCTCTATTTACCTCTCCAGGTAATGAAAACAACAGAGAATTTCTGCTTGAGCCACTATGTGGCTCTTCCCCTTTGCTGTTTGTACACTTGGACACTGAGTGCCCTCTGCCATGTCACTGCTTGATTTTTCTCTCAGCACAGTGGGTTTTTTTTGTTCCAAGTAGTCCAGGTATTTCAGCACAGCACCATTTCTAAAATGTAGGACTGTGTTTTGTCTCTATATGCTCTCTACTTAAGTATACATTTTCCAATCTCATTCACATAATTCTTCTCTTTTGGAAATGTTTTCCCATGTCAATGAATTGTTATTTTCCTACTTTCAGGCATCCAGCAAGTCTGGCCACTCTGGAAAAGCTTGTTTGTTGGGTAGAGCTGGTTCATTTGGCAGTGATGTGCTTTGACACTGCCTTAAATGATCCTTTACATGATCATAATTTTAAAGCTAGCTTTAATTAAATGAGCCAGAGGCTTCCATTTCTAGAATAATTTGTCTGGCTGTGGATTCTGCTTAAAAAAACCCTGACAAAACCACATCAAAACCAACCACTGAAATCTTAGGACAACAAAAAAAATCATGGCGAGGGAGTCTTAGAAGTTTTTTTTTTCCTAAACAAAAAATGCCCAATGCGGAGCGTAATAATGGAACTTAAAATAGCTCCAAGATTTTTATTTGGATTTGCAGCTTCCATAGTTGAGAAAATGGTATTTCAATGCTGTGTGGAAATACTGTAACACAGTAATTCTTTCTGTAACATAATAACTTCTTTTTAATAAAGAAGTACTTTCAAGATGAAAGTGCACACTATCTAATTTTTGATAATGAAGCCACGTTGGAGGGCTGATGTTGCAAGAGGGAAACCTGGTAGCTGAACTGTGCTTTCAAAGGTAGAAAAAAAAGTTTAAAAAAAAAAAATCATACCAACAACTAGGGCAGAAAGTCAGATGAAGTTTCACAAAACTCCCATGTGTGCTGGGTCAGCTCCTGTAGGTCTTCACCCAATTCTGGAAGAATTGAGGATTGGCATCCTCACTCAATGGCGGGAGGCACTGCAGGTTCTCAGGCTCTTGTATGATAGTCACGTCTCCAGCTGGGTACCCCGTGCTCTGTAAGCTGTTAAATGCTCTGCAGACTATTCTTGGTGTGGTCTTAATAAAGTAACCTGGAGTTGGGACCTGTCACTATAGGAGGGTGGATAAAATAAACATATTTAAAAGGCTGTTTTCTTCACAAGGAGTCAAAATTGAAAGAATTGAAGCTTAAAGTTATTGTTCAAATGATCAAAATAAAATAGTATTTAAGCAATTTGGCTGAGCACATGAAAACAGTGTTTGACAGAGTTGTTACCTGGTGCTTGTTTTTGTAGGGAAGCAGGGAGTATTTTCATTGGAGTTACTAGTTCCAATCAAAATCAAGGAAACTAATAAAGTACTGAAAAGGAAGGCAGTTGTTTTTTGCTTTTCCAGTCTGCAGATTGAATACTAGATATGGAGCTGTAAGGTCATCTTGTTTCAGCCATGAAAGCACAAAGTTAATGACTGGTATTCCTTTCCATCTTAGATTATTTCCTTCTTTCTAATAAAGATTCTAATGTCCACCCTGTGTTCAGAAATGCAGTTTTGTTTATATGTGACATTAATGATGGTGCTTAACAGGGAGTTTTGAGGGTGTTTTTTCTGTCTCACGCTTCATTTGGATAGAGATCTAACAGATTACAGAAGAGTTGGAGATAAACAGAGCAATAAACTCACCAAAATGTTTGCATATTTCTGATTAAGAAAGGAAATAACAAGTCTATGTTTAGTTGCAAATTGTCTATTTTTTTTAATTTGCCAAAAAATGAAAAATCCCTTTTTCATTAGGAAGACCTCTAAAATACCCCAAAAAAGAAAACCAATAAAAATCCATGACTGTTGAAAGGACCTTTATTTAAATAAGTTCAGTTTGCTTTGGCCATTTACAGGGTGCTCCATGTTGGCTTTGTGTTGGCTGCTTCTGAGTGATGATGTGAATTCTAAACTTCTGCCTCTCATGCACATCCACAATTAACTAGAGGATTTGGTCTCCTGACAGTTGCAGGTTTCTGTGACACAAAAATCCAAGGTGTTTGCTGGTGCTAGGGTCCAGTGGCTCCCCTAGCTCTGGCTGCACAAGAGTTTCCATTCTGTACCTCAGCTTTATAACTCTGTTTTTTCCAAACTCTTGACTTTTGGAGTGATTTTCTTTTCCAGCTTATCTGCTGCCAAAAGTGGATTTCTTTTTTGGAAAGTTGGAGCAAGGGCAGCTTGCCAGGTTTGGAAGATGAGAATACTACTCCTTATGAAAATACTGGTGTTTTTGGTTTTTACATTAAAATATGTGGAAGTAGACAGTTAAGGTGTTCTGGAAGACAAGTTTGGGACTTAGAGAGGAAGAATCGATTTTGATAATACTGAAAATGGTCTACTGAAAATCCTAGGCTATGAGTTAGTTCTTCTCTCTTCCTAAGCTCAGACTAGATAGTGATATTTGAGAAAATAGCAAATAACACTTGGTTTGATTCTCCCCCTTTGCTCTGCTCTGGTGAGACCTCATCAGGAAGACATGGGTCTGCTGGAGAGAGTCCAGAGGAGGTCACAGAGATGCTCCAAGGGCTGGAGCTCCTCTGCTCTGGAGCCAGGCTGGGAGAGCTGGGAATATTCACCTGGAGAAGCGAAGGCTCCAGGGAAACCTCAGAGCCCCTTCCAGTGCCTAAAGGGGCTCCAGGAGAGCTGGAGAGGCACTGGGGACAAGGGATGGAGGGACAGGACAAGGGGGAATGGCTTCCCACTGCCAGAGGGCAGGGTTAGATGGGATACTGGGAAGAAATTTTTCCCAGTGAGGGTGGGTGAGGCCCTGGCACAGGTTGTCCAGAGAAGCTGTGGCTGCCCCATCCCTGGAAGTGTCCAAGTCTTGGTTGGATGGGGCTTGGAGCAACCTGGGACGGTGGAAGGTGTCTCTGCACATGGCAAGTGGTGGAACAAGATGATCTTTAAGGTCCCTTCCCACCCAAACCATCCTGTGCTTATATGATTCTATAAAACAAAAATAACTGTTGTTATGGCTTAAAAAAAAAATTCTTTATATTTAACTCCTCTGTCCTAAGCATTTCTAACATTAAATATGTTTATTCCTCTGGTAAAGTAAAAAATACAGATACCTCCTTGAAGCAAGAAACCTCAGCTGGGAATGCTTGTTCCTCTTTGATGCTGTCTTAGCACTGAGCGGGGTCTGAAGGTGTAGCTCCTTTTGCCACACAGGGCTCTCTGTGCCATTACTGCCTGTCAGGGTACCCTGCTGGCACTTGCACAGCTCTGAGAGAAATTTTGAAGGTTTGATCTCACTAAAGAAATCAATTTGAAATAAATCTGTTCTGCTGAACAGTCTACTAATGATGACTTGTTAAAATTACCTCCAGTACTGTTAGAGCTGGGTCACTGGGGAAAGCTGTTGTTGGCTGCCTATTTAATTTTTTTACCCTGTTTGTTTTTTTTTTTATGTGAAATAATTCAGTAATATCAGTAGTCATTGTCTTGGCAGAAAATAAAGAGTAATTGAGAAGTTTGGAATGGAAAGTATGCCATGTTGTGAATTTGTATTGAAAGCAGGACCTTTATGAAATGCATCCATGCAGCTACTTGCCCTGATGTCAAAATTACAGTAATTAGAGAATTACATAAAATATTTTGCTTTGTGCTGTTTTTACACAAATTAAACAATGACATGGAGCTGCCCACCATGTTGCTTTCATTTCTTTCTAACTTCAAAATACTCAGCTCTTTGGAAAGAATAGTTGTAAATGTAATAAACAACTTGAGAAACTTAATAGTTTTAAAAGGAGTTTTCCCAAAGAATTTGAGGCATAATAATAAAAGACTGTGTTCCGTCTCAAGCTTTTGAACACCGTTTTTATTTTAAAATAAAATTAATACTGTTCTTTCAAAATGTGACATTTATCCTTTGAAGGATGCAAAATGATACAGAGCTTACACTGGGGTTTTTCTTAGCTTGTCATTGTAAATGACACCCAAAATTATAGTTGGTAGCCCAATCAAAATTACTTTACACTTTTAACATTAGGATGGCACCTTTATAATTTAATCAGTTGCCAAGTGCTTCCAGCTCCAACCATCTAAATTTCTTCATCTCCAGTTTCTCTTGAAGGAGTGTGGACTTGACCGTGGAAGGAGAGGAGTGCCAGGGATCTGTGCCACATGGGCTCTTTTTTTTGGGGAGAGATGAAGGCAGCTATATTGTCTTCAGGCATGGAACTTGATGGAGCCAAGAGACATGACTCAGTTTAAACAGAAGAAACCTGTGTATTAGAATCCAGTTGGGATAAATTTAATGCTTGTGTGGAACTAGGCATGCACACAGATTCCTTGATCAGCGCAGCACAGTGTCTGGCTGTAAAACTTGTCTGATTGTTAGCAGGTGTCTTTGAAGAGTTAATCCAAGTGTATCAGTTCTAACAGAGGGTGGTTGGAACCAGAATCACTTCTTGTTTGACAAAATGAGAAATCAGAGATTTGGGTCACAGGACACCTCCTGTTCAGAGGCTTCTAAATGTTTGTAGATCCAAGGAAAGGCAAGTGGCATGTCCCATCTTCTGCACACGAGGTTGGTCAGGGTATTGCTGCCTCCCCACAAACATTGCTGGCTGAAAAGTGTTCCCTTCTTGGATCAGTGTGGCCTGGGAGAAGGAGGTGTTCAAGAAATGTGTGTGTATCTACCTTAAAAAAAAGGGTCCTATTATATTTGAGGATATTTTCTTCTGTTATTATTTGAAGATTTATGCACAAGTCCATAATAAGAAATGTGTTTCAATTTGAATTAAAAAACTTAATTTCCAAATGCAAATTTCCAAAATGCATCTCTCCAGGAGTATGTGTCTCCTGTGGCAGTGTCTGTAACCTTCCTGGGAAACATGCAGGAGACAGCAGAGAAAGAATATTATTTGCTGGAGATGTGGCTTGCCATTACCTGTATCATTCCTTATTTCATTGTCACCATTTAAAAACCAAAATCTATATCCACAGTCTTCTGCAGGCACAGATTTTGGCTAAAAAATTCAACTGTATTCTTACCAAGAAAAGGCCTTTGACAGTTTATATCTTTTTCCTCTAAGAGGCAATTACTTCTGAATTTTTATGTGAAATTATTTCCCCAATGTTCACCTTATTTTTTACCCTTTTAAGCCTAAAATAGCACATTCTCACTCTCAGATATTTTAATTTGCATTGTATTAAATTATTCGAATTCTAACATTAATTTGCTTTAAAATGAAGAAGAGTAGATTTAGATTAAATGTTGGGAAGAAATTCTTCCCTCTGAGGGCGCTGAGGCCGTGGCCCAGAGAAGCTGTGGCTTCCCCATCCCTGGAAATGTCCAAGGCCAGGTTAGATGGGACTTGGAGCAACCTGGGACAGTGGAAGGTGTCTCTGCACATGGCAAGTGGTGGAACAAGATGATCTTTAAGGTCCCTTCCCACCCAAACCATCCTGTGATTCTGTGATAATTTATTATAATGCCTACTGCTTTTAAAGGAGGTACTATTGTGAGTGTACAGGGTCCATTACAGACCTCTGTGCCTGCTTTGATGGGAAAGTCATGGAGTCTTCCATCACTGGTCTTTTCCAAATGAAGAAAACCCCGGTGGCACCCACGCTGCCGATGTTCTGCTGGCTAACCCGGCCAGCCGCAGCGGTGCCACACCCTGTCACCACAGCTGTGGCTCTGCTGCCAGGGCCCAAGGTGGAGCTTGGTGGCCATGCACCCTGCTAGGTCTTGTGTGCTGCTGGAATGGGATGTGCCAGCCTTTTGGGTTCTCTCCTGAGTGATGCAGATGGGCTGATGTGTGGGTTCCTAAGCGCTGGTTTTCTCCTGGTGCCTGCTAGTGAGCGATGCTGAGAGCAAGCTGGGTGGCTGAAGCAGCATCCCCAGCTGTAGCTGGTTGGGGTGTGCTGTGGAAGTTTCCTGTTCTCTCCTGTGTTGCTGTAGCTGCTTTCTGCCGATGTTTGTGGCTTTGCCCCTAACTTGACTGTCAGAAAGGGTTAGTGAGTGAGTTTCTTGAGGGAGAGATTCATTGCAAGGATTGCCCGGCAAGCTGGGTGTGAGAGGAGGTGTGGTCGTGTTCCCGCTGTCCACAGGCATTTTCAGCCTGGTCGGTGCGAAGGCTGCGTGTGGCCCTGGGGTTCCTGCTGTGGGAAGGAGTGAGGGGCCTGTGTGGAGCAGGGATTTGGCAGCTTCTGCTTCATGTGCTGCAGCTGAGGCAGGCCACAGCACTGAGCTACACAAACAAACGTGTGGGTTTACTGAGGGAGCCGCAAATAGCCCGCAGCTCGTCTCCTAAGCTCTTGTGCTGACCCTGCTGTGAGCAGGAGACTGCATGTAGGTGACCTCCAGTGGCCCCTTCCAACTTCAGTTCCTCTGGGTCTGAGAAGGATTTTTTTATGGGCTCGTGCCTCTATGTTAGATGTTTGTGTGTTACAGTGACAAGAATAATGTGAAAAGTCTTTGTGATGGTTTATAAAAATGCCATTTGGTTTTGAATTTGCTGTAAACTTATTCTTGTTTATTCTTATTAATCTCACAATAACTTTTTTTTATTACTTCCTTAGTCAAAATGTTACGGCCAGACATTATTGACAGAAGTTTACAAGCATCTGAATTTGATTGAATCAGACTACTTTGGAATTGAGTTCCAGAATATCCAGTCATATTGGGTGCGTACAGTTCCCTGACAAATCTGGTGTAATAAAAAGGTTGGATGAATTCACTTCCTTGGGTGACAAAAATTTCTCAGTCTGCTGCAGTATCCTGTAAGATTATCTCTTGGACTCTTGTAAATCTGTTTCACTCACCAGAATGATGAGAGCTATTAAAGCAGAAGGCAGGAATCTCATTCTGCTTCTTGTTAAATCTCAGAAATTGTAAAAAGCAGTTAAATAGCTGCTGATGTTCCCATGTGCAGGGACAGAAATAAAATCGTCCTTTCCTCTGAAAGGGGAACCATGAACTCAAAGTGTACTCTGTGAAGCACTTACAAAATCAAATTATGGTGTGTAATTTTTGTAGTGCTCATATTTATCCTCAGTTAATTCAGTCTTCAATTAATTTTCCTGAAGAGCCATTACAAACCTCTTTCTAATCAACACAAACCTCAGCAGGCACACAGGCCTGCAATCTTTTTAAATCATTGATCTAGATGAATGCTGACACCTTTAAGCCTCCTAGTCACTTATCCTGTACCTTGCAAAGAGGACAGTGTGGCTTCTAAACTAGAAAATGTTCCCCAAACTTTCTTTACATTTTGGTTGGGTTTTTTTTCACATTTTTAATTTCTTTTTTTTTTTTTTTTTTTAGTTTTAGCACTCACATGCAGAAAATATGACTGAGAACATAGGGAATGCTAATGGCACTAATCCATGCTGCTCTCTAGCTGAGGGAATACAGTAAAGCCTATTTAGTTTCCATTTCTTGTGCATGGTGTCCAAACTGTTTCTGCAGCCAATAAGGTTTTTAAAATCCTCAGCTGTCTCTCAAACAGAGCAGTAACTAGTAAGGAGCAAACATAATTATCTTGTAACAATTTTCTGTTTGGAAGAGTGGGGAAAATAAAAGGTTGAGCTTCCAGAATATTTTGCATTACCTTTATGGATCTTCCTTTTACTAGAACAATAATTTTTATTTTAAAATGTGCTTGTCAAAACAGAAAAAATAGTGAGAAGTTAATATTGAGTTAAAACCCTTAAGTAGGTAGGTAAGAGTGAC
The DNA here is from genome assembly GCA_013398075.1 of Notiomystis cincta. Lineage (NCBI taxonomy): Eukaryota > Metazoa > Chordata > Aves > Passeriformes > Notiomystidae > Notiomystis > Notiomystis cincta. The sequence continues at coordinate 39,009 of VZRX01015730.1, read as the reverse complement.
AGAAAAAGCATGGAAGGAAAGAAGACATTGGTCCTTTTTCAGATTCTGCAGCCTGGTTCCTGTCAGACTGTGGGTTTTGGCATGACTCCTGCCCTCTTGGCAGTGGGGCTCTGCTTTTGCTGACCTGGCTTTTCTTCTGTCCAGATGAGCTTTAAGCACACATCAGTGGCTTTTCTGTTCATGCATGAGAAATGTCAATTCAAATAGATAAGTACTCTTTTTGTAAAGCAAAGGAATTACTGCATTGAGGAAGAAATGCTACCCATAAATTACTGCCTGATTTGGATTTACTTTTGATGTTTTCATATTATATTCAATAAGAATGTAAGTTTGTAATTTTTTCTCTTCAATTTCAGATTTGGCTGGAACCTATGAAACCTGTTATTAAACAAGTACGGAGTAAGTAGTTTCTAAAAAGGAAGTTTTTCCTTAATTTGCATCTTCTTTATGTGGGTTGCTTTCACAATTATTACTTGATTTACTGGTTATGCTTCCCTGCAAATTACACATGGTAAGGGTGATAGTGGTTCCTGCTGGGGCATGCCAACCTGACATTTTAATAGGTAGTATATGGTGGGTGGAATGGAAACTTCCTGCAGGTAGAGTTCTTTCTCTGATGAATATCTGGGTAGGTTGGGTCAGCTGGTGTTATGTTGAAGTGAAACACAACACGTGCTGTGTTAGCTTTTGGAGGTTGTGTTGTCATACCGTGGGAAGAAAAAGGAACATTTTGGCTGATTCCCATGTGAGCTCTTTCCACATGCTCAGGAGCAGCTTCCCTGGAAGAGCAGAGGGGGGGATCTCCCAGCTGAGTGGTGGCTGTGAAGTGTGGTTTTGTTGCCTGGCCAGGAGGATCCTGCAATAGTGATGCTGTCTTGTCTTTATACCACCTAAAAAGTGTTAATGTGACAGGCACTTTAAAGGCCCAAAATAGTTGGGAGAATGCAGGATGCTGGTTGGTTCTTCAGATGTTGTAAGATTAGATCCAACCTTTTGCTTTTTCCTTGTAGAACAGAGTTAAGTAATTTGTTTGTTTTCTGGTTCTGATTGTAGAGGCTTTGTGGAAGAACAAGATCAGGAGGGTGTGGTGGATTCCTACTCCTTTCCAAATCTTGATTGAAATATGTTGAAAATTACTACTGGGAAGCAGCTTTTAGCTACTCTTTTGTCTAAAACTGATTGCTAGAAAATATGAAGTCATCAATTTTAGCTAATTTTCTAACTTTAAGGTCATGATTTTGACTTTTTTCAACATTGTTTTTTTTAAGCAGAAGAGCCAAATCATCTATAAAATAAGGCTCCCTTGGGAGAATACAGAATATTTTCAGTCTGTTTTCCCTGCCAAAAAGATGTTGGGAGTGCCATCTTTTTATATGCTCCTGGACAGAAGGATTTATTTCCTAGTCAGAAGATCTGGTGGATCATAGGTCTGCAGTGCTGCTTGGTTACTCCTTCTGTATCCTATCCTATACTATATAAATTGTGGAAACTTGACCTTAGACCACAGACAGTGTTCCCTGATGATACAAATATTATTCTAAATGGTCTAAAATCATGGGCATGTACTAAGGTTTTTTTGCAGTCTACCACCCAAATTGTGTTGCCAGTGAAACTGAAAGATTTATTTAATTTTTAAAAATATTACCCTCTAAGAGATACCAGTCAGTTGCCTGGCAGATGTTCACATTCTGAAATCAATTTTAAATTGATCAAAATGTCCTATTTTCTATATATTGGGGATTTTGTTTGATTGGTTTTTTTTTTCTGTGGAATGTAATGATTTTGAAGTTAACCATTTAATTTTTAGTTCAGCAGCAAGAGAACATAGATGTTATGGGCTTTAAGGTGACCTTGCTGAAACTTGTAGGTTGATGTTGCTGGTGATTGCTGCAGACATGCACTTCTGAGTCTTGGACATCCTCTCTAAAAACAAAAGTTCTTGGTTTACTCACAGTTAGTTTTGGCTAATGACCTGTTGTGACATCCACTGAACTTTATCTTGTGTGATGAGGCTTGGGGGTTTTTTATTAATTTCAAATGAATGCAATCAGTTTTACTACTGAACCACTTCAGATGAGAAGGAGTTTGGATCCAAATTTTCAGCCTCCTAACAGGCACACAGTATCAGGTTGACATTTGGGTACCTTCTCTGAGGTGCTGCCACTTTCTAGTGTGGTATTCACCATTCCTGCCTGGGTGGTTGTTCCTCACATCCTTTTTGTTTCTTGCTTTTGCTCAGACTTGGCTTCTTAAAATAGATTCTGCATCTTGGTTAAGACTGGGCAACTGTTTCTTTTCCTGATTTGAGTGGAACTTATTCATAGAGGAAAGGCAAGGCTGACTAAACAAAAAGAGGAGGGTTGTGCTACAGAAGCAAGTATGCAGTATTATGTTTTTAATTTGTTATATTTATTACCATTTGATGTAAGTGATGCTTGAAACACTTCCAAAATTGCTCCCACATTAATACTTTGGTTGGCATCAGTAATGTGCAGGACAGTTCTTAACCTTGTGAAGGTCTTCCAGAGGCTCAGAGTATTTTCAGAAATTTGATGTAAAGTTTTGGTGCTTTAACTGGAATCATTAAAACTATTTATTTTCCTTACTTGGTCTGTCTCTAGAACTGTAGAATCCTTAGTTTCTGCCAAATGTGAGCTTTCTGTGTCATTATAGGGTGTTATTTCCAGCCTGCTTTCATTTCTAGATACTGCACTGTAATTAGGATGTGGATTTTAGTTTTTTTTTTTCATTCACCAAAGCTTTGGTCATTCTGAAATTTGAGGCTGGGAGCTGCTCTTGTCACAGCTGTGACAGTTCTCCCAGCTACTTGTCAAAAACCAAAGTTTGTTATTCTCTCATTAGCAAGCAAGAGGGTGAGTGAAGAAACATTTGGCCTGTGGCAATCAGGTATTTTAGACAGAAGAAATCAGTGTACTTTGGGGCTGATGAGGTTAAACTGGACTCCATCAAGCTTTAAGAGATTTTTGTGCTTAAAATAAATTAAAGCAGGCTGTCTGTGCTCCAACAAGTTTGATTTATTTTTAATTTGGCTAAGTTTACTTTGAAAGAGCAGTGGCACGGAGAGTCCTGGGGGAATGTGCCTGGCTCTGGTCCAGAGGGTGTCTGTGGACATCAGGCTGGACATCAGCAGCTCCTGTAAGCACAGGCTGGCCAGTGCTTTGCCTGCCTCTGGAATACTTGGCCTCATTTGCTTTTAGGCAGGGAGAGCAATGGGAAAATGGTGCTGCCCAGTCCTGGCATGGTGAGAGACTGTCACAGCCTGTAGTAATTCCTTCAGAAATCCAGGTGAAACAGGGATTGGGGTTCCACAGGCTGAGTTGTGATGCTGGAACTGTTAATTCAGAGCATTATGGACTATTCCCAGTAGTGACCAAGGGCTCTCTTTAATTTTGAAAATTAAATTAGTTTTCTGCTTGTTTTTGAGCTGTATAGGAATAGTGTTGAAAAGGGGAGGAAATGGGTATTACCAGGCACGCTGGGAGCAGGCTGCAAACACCCTTTTATCTCCATGGGGAGCCAGCTGGGTCTGCTGGCATCAGCCCTGATGATGGAAGTGGGATGGGTCTCCCCTCTGGGACTCTCTCCCTGGGTCACCTGTGATGGTCTTTTCTGCAGCCAAGTAGTTGTTTTGGGGCATTACAGATTTCACATTGCATGGAACTCTTTTTTCCCAGCATTCAGCCTGCAGACTCACCTTGTCACTGGTATCCAAGTTCCTCTGGAAACCAGCTGCTTTATCTACACCAGAGCCTGCTGTGGTTAGCTGGGATGGGAAATCTGGCTAGACTTTCTTTGTGTTGTTTCTCTGCCTGTTGGCAAACAGAATATGCATGTGTTTATGAAGAAAACCTTTTTTTTTTTTGGTGAAATGACCAACTTTTTCTTCTAGGACCAAAGACTACAATGCTTCGTCTGGCTGTGAAGTTTTTCCCTCCTGACCCAGGTCAGCTGCAAGAGGAATATACTAGGTGAAGTATTTTTAGAACTACTTGGCTTGTATTGTGTACTGAATTAATAGAAGAGGAAGGCAGCACAGCTACTTCCAAGCAAAACTGAGGTGGAAGATGAGTGAAAGAGCATTTACAGTGAATATTAGTTTCAGCAGGCAGATGAATGTTATCAGAAAAAGTTATTTTCAAAACAAAACCAGAAAACAGCACAGGTTAGGGCTTTCCAGCATCAAGGCAGTCAGAGTATACAGAGAATACTAATGTTTATAAACAGTGTGTGTAAAAAATAAATATGAAATAATCAGAGCATATTTTAATAAGTGATTTAAACTTCCAAAGCTCGCACTTGCAAACAAACTTTACTGTTCACAATTTTAACCATGCTCATCATGGGTCATTTTTGTGCATTGCTGATTGATCTGTGGTCAGCTAAGCAGCCCTATCCACCTTCTGTCACCTGGGGACCTGGTTTGAAGTCTGTGCCTCCAACAAGGACATTACCCAGATGTTGGTGTTTAAAGAGATCTTTAGTGCTTTTCAGAGTTTCACTACTTTTAATTTGAATTCCTCTTAGAGGGGTTCCTTATTATCCTTTGAAGTATTTAAGAACAAACCAGCATGATAACTGGATTGTCTCTTGTAAGGAGAAATACTGTCTAAGTATTTCCTTTGCATCAAGTTTTCTAATGTCAACTGCTGTTTCATATAGGAAATTCATTAGGAATACAGCTTTTTAGAGCAGGAACTATATTTTGCCTATTTATTGAATATTTATGGTCGGCAATTAAAACATCTGATTAGTTAATGATGCTGTTAATGAGATTGTATTCTTTATTGTGAGTGTACTGAAAAACTTAGAGAGCTCATCAGACATGCAGAAAGCAGAGCATACTTTTTGAGAAGCCTTTAATATATATTTACAGCACTTTAAAATTTTAAAAACCCCTACCATTCAATATTTATAACTTTTATTGTCTTTTTGCTTCAGGAATAAACTTGTATAATAAATTCTTAAAAAAAATTATTGCTATCTCTTAAGGGTGTGGTGTAATTCAGTAAAGAAAAAGGATCAGTCTGTCAGTTTGAAGGTTTATAGTAGTGAGTTGTTGCCTTTTTACTGGAGTCCTTACTGTATCTTCTTCCAAGTAAAAGGAACAGCATACAAAGCTGTTAAACAAAAATGACTCCTCTTTAACAACTGAATGGGAAATACTTTAGTTGAACTAATGTAGAAGTATAAGAAAAGTAAATTGAACTTCTTACTGTCTTTGTAGGCTGCTAATATAGTTCTGGAAAATACAACTGCTGAGTTGAGGAGTTGAGTGATAACAGAAATGCTTATCAGTTTTCCTGACAAAGTACTGGAATCAGTGGTGTTCTGCCACCTTTTGTTCTTATAGATAAGATCACTTGAAGTTTCTTTCCATCTAAAAATGGCAGATGCTGTTACTGCATACATGAAGCCTGCTCAAAATGTAATTTTCCTTCTACTTGCTTGTTCCTGTGAGTCCTTCTGTGCTGGTAAATTTCACTGGAGTTGTCACAGGTTATTGTGGTTTGATTTGACACTCCTTGGTAGCTAGGCCGTTGTGTTATTCTTTGGAGAGCAAAAGGCTTGGGAGATGCTGCTTTTATAACCTCCTGCTCAGTTGTTCTGTTGTCCTTGCATGTGTCAGGATGATCTGTGTAACTCCAGCCTTGCACCTCTCCTCCAGGTACCTGTTTGCATTGCAAATCAAGAGGGACCTGGCCGAGGAGAGACTGACCTGCAGTGACAACACAGCTGCTCTGCTGGTCTCCCACCTTCTGCAGTGTGAGTATCCAGCTGCTGCTGCCAGTGCTAACCCACGTTAAATCACACACTGCGGCTTCTGGTAGCTAAAAGAAGTCTCTGTCTCACAGTATTTCCTTCTCCACACACTGTCAATATGTTGGTTTTCAAACCTGGGATGGTCATCATGGAGGTGTATGTATGTATGAGGTAAATTTGGCTTCAGGGAGGTCGTAGTACAAAACCAGCCTCTTGCTGTGTGTTTCCCTGGCTCTGCAGGCTGTGTTGCCAGCACTCCACATCTTCCAGACAGCTATTCCTACCTGTCTAAGTGCTCCCTTGGCTTCACTTCTCACTTTCCCTGGGGGGAGATGGCTGTACAGGAACTGGGCTGAAATACAACTAGAACCATGCTGGAACAGGTTCTGCAGTAGGACTGTCAGCAGCTTTCCTCCTTGCTGGGGCTGGAAATGGAAATGGGAAGCAATTTATTTGGAAGCACTCCATGCTGCTTCTGGCTCAGTCTGTACACATTTTAAAGACCTAAAATGTGGCCTTTAAGACGAGGAGGTTGGAAACCTTGAGTGAGTTCAGGCACCAAATTGCTGGAGCAGTAGCTGAAGTGTTCACAGTTCTGCAACCTGACCTGCAGACAGGGCCTTTGGTGGCTCTTTGCTGGCTGGAAGCAAAAGCTGATCAATGATGCTTCTTCAGATATGCACTGCTAAATAGTTATTGGTTATCCAATTCTGCATTGCAATATGATAATACAGTTATAATAGTACTACTTCTGGTGATTTTATTGGAAAAGCAAATCTATCTTGTGTGTGTGTGACACCATTAAATCCTGCTCATGATTTTCCAGCACTGTGGAGCTGGTGAGTGAATCTCACCATTGGGCCTTGCTTAGCTTGATTCTGCTCTTCTGGAAGATGGGCTGTGACAAAGAACAGGTTTCATTTCAACAGAAATTATTTGACAAAAGCTGCCTTTCACTATTTTTTACTCGTTCTTTCATGCGCTGGCTTGATTTTAAAGAGGATTTTCTGTATTCTTGTTAAGAACAAGCCCATTCCTTTCTTTGATGGCAGATGCAATGGGGAGAGCAAGCATATGGCAACTCTTCCTTTGCTGCATCCATCCCATAATCACTGCACACACAGCATCACAGACTGACTCTACATCTGTGTTTGGTTGCCCTAATTTTTGAATTTGCTTATATTTTTTACATCCTTCCACAGAAATGTGCTTCACAGCTTAGTTTTTAGGAAGATTTTAGGATAACATATATACTTTTATCTTTTAAAACCTTTTGTGTTTGAATTTAATATTGGAACTTCATATTTTTCTATCGGAAAAAGTAAATTCTTAAATTTAGGTAAATTTGACTTCTTAAATTTTATCTATTCAACTTGTAATTTTTATATACATTTGCCACATGTTGTGCCTGCCTTGTGCTTTTGTATTTCAAGCCAAAGACTTCTGATTGTTTCATGTTGTATCAAAATGAAGCTGTTCTGGATTTACAATACTGCTTTTTTCTCCTGTAAATCTCTTCCTAAATTCACAGCATTCGTCTGAAAGACATGGATATGTGAAGGGGAGACCAAAATTCCAGATTTAATTTGCCACCTTCCCAAGTAGCTTTTTCTATTACTATTTTACATGTATTTAATAAAAAAATAAATTGAAATATGCTGTTTGGTATAAAGTATCTGTAAGGAAGAAATGTTCAGACCACCTCATGGGCCTTTTACAAGTTTCACATCTTGCACCCTTAAGAAGTCTAAATTTTCCAGACAATATTCAAATACTACTGTAATCCCCAGGAAGTCAGCTTGGGATAAATGTGAGTTTGGTAAAATGAAGCTGGATACAAAGCATCATGCACAAATTTGACTTAGAGGTTCTTGGGGTCTCTCTAATTCTTTACCAAGTATTTTCTGTCATTGTTCCTTTTCCATTGTTTCTCCTTACTCTAAATTGTTTTGTTTTCTGTTGCAGCTGAAATAGGGGATTTTGATGAATTGGAAGATCGAGAACACCTTAAAACAAACCAGTATTTGCCAAACCAGGAAAAACTTGAAGGAAAGATCCTGGAGTTCCACAGGAAGCATGTGTAAGTGAGGATTAATAGAAACCACTAATGTAACTCCTTGGGCAGCAGATGGGCTTGCCTGGGGGAGGTCAAGCAGCTGTGTGATAGGATGACCTTAAGAGTGTGTAAATTAAACACCATTTACCTTGAACAAGAAAAGTTGGGTGTAGCAATAATTACACAGTCAGGAGGGAGTTGTTGGGCAGTAGTTTTTCTCAAGTGATTTTTGCAGTGTACCTTTAATAATGTGCCAAAGAGAGCTTACCTGTAATAATGGTTTAGGCAAAATAATTTGTCAGAATTTCCATTCCACAAAGTTTAAGCTCAGCTTTGCTAGCTCTTATTTTGCAGAGCTCTTGCTTTTGTCTAAATAATTAGAAATCAGTTGCATTGTATTCTTTTGCTACATTAAGCATAAGGGAGATGGAGAAGGATGGAGGGAGTGGGGAAGAAATAACTTCCGTCCTTCCATCACAATTCACGCAATACCTTCTCTTACAGCTGGGTAATTTTGAAATAAGGGAAGATTATTAGTGACAAAGAAACTGCCACAAATACAAAATTTGTTCCAACACGGAGTCAGGAGCTGCAGGAACTTACTTTTCTGTCATTTTTGCAACCTTGCATATTAGGATTTAGCAATTTGAGTTTTTCTTTTTTAAATTGTGAACATCCTCACACACATTTTATTGTGCATGGTTGTGTGTTTTAATCCAAGCTTCAATTTTCCTTTGCTCTTTGTGGGAAAATTTGTGGATTGTTGCTGCCTGATTTAAGACAAAACAAAGGTTTTTCAGGGCAACATCTGTGTTTGAAGACACATCTTGTAGTATTGGAAAATTAGTTCCTGAGAGTAACTATTTGCTGTTTAAAATTAGCCATTTTAACTTGTACTGAAATTACTGCTAATGATGAAATTTCAGCTTTATCAATTCTTCACGAAATCAAGTGGTTGTGATTACTTTTTTCAGCTTTTGAACCTTTAAGGTGCATGTGGAAATAATGAAGAAACAAAATAAATCTTTTTAAGTAATTTAAAGTAATTCTGAGGTAAATTAAAATATATGCTAGGATTCTTCACCTTGGGAGAAGGTAGGTGGAGGAGAGAAACCATTAATTTCATTATTTTTCTCCTGTCTAAAGAAAAGTGCTGAAATAATTAGTAATTTCAAAGCAAATTAAAAGGGGGAACATCCTTTTCACAGAACTTGTTGTGACATTGTCATACTACTGCAAGGTGCTGTGAAGCCTGAAGTTACCAATGGGTCATGCAAGGTTTTGATGACACCATGCAGTGTAGGTTTATGGCTCTCAAATTTGAGGTGAAATGTGGAGTTTTTAGATTTAAGTACTCTCAGAAGCATGAACAGAGCAGGCCTGTGTTAGTCATGTACCAGGATTCTGTTGAATTGCTTCTGTTTGTGGGAAATTTTCCTGGTTTGCTTCTCTTGATGGAAGGGTTGTGACTCTTCTGAGTCAGGGACTGGTAGTTTTGTTAAATAGAGTGGAACTTTTACTTTTTTTTCAAGTTTGTATTTTTGCCCGTCACGAAGGAGTCAGAGGAAGGTTAATAGGTGAAGATTCCTTGCTTCATAAATGTACTTTTCAAAATTAGTTTAATGAGAATTGCATTTAATACAGTATTATTAAAATGACTGTAAATCTCATTTTAAGGCAGTGTTTTAGAAGTATACATGCAGGCCACGTTAAGATTAACAGCTGAGGCACATAATTAGAAAAGGTTTAGAAAAGGTTACCATTGAATATTAGCAATACCTGGGTACCTTGAAGGCACATTTCAAATTTCCCCTGTGCCTTTGGAAGCATTTTTGTTAGAGAGATGTCATTTTGCATGCACTGCAATCTTAAAATTAGCTATGGCTTCCATGGTTTAAGCCCAGCTCAGCCCCATGCAGCTGCCAGCTCCCCCTTGGTGGGCTGGGGGAGAGATTTGGAAGGGTGAAAGTGGGAAAATTCACAGCTTGAGATACAGACAGATTAAACAGGTGAAGAAGAAGCCACACACATATGCAAAGCAAACCCAGGAATTCATTCCTTCCTCCCCACGGGCAGGCAGGTGTTCAGCCATCCTCAGGAAAGCAGGATCCCATCACAGGTAACAGTGACTTGGGAAAACAAACACCATCACTCCAAGTGTGCTCCCTTCCTCCCTCTTCCCCAGCTTTATATGCTGAGCGTGAGGCCATATGGGATGGAATATCCTTGGGCTCAGTTGGGATCAGCTGTCCTGGCTGTGCCCCCTCCTGAGTCCTTGGTCCTGTCCCAGCCCCTCCCTGGTGGAGCTGAGTGTAAGTCAGAAAAGGCCTTGGCTCTGGGCGAGCTTTGCTGGGCAATGAGCAAAACACCACAGGGTTATCAGTGTTGTTTCCATAGCTCAAACTGAAATCACATCCTGGGACCAGCTACTGTGAAGAAAATTAATCCCAGCCCAAACTAGCACACACATGCCTTCACTCTTCCACCCTTTCCCATCTTCAGCACTTGAGGGGGGTTCTGTGGAGACATATTTTTCCTCATTTCTGTTCCAAGGAGCAGGCAGGAGCAGGAACCTGGGCATTTGGCTTTTTCCTGGCGATGCACAGTGCACCAAACAGACAAAATTGCTTCTCTCTAATATTATCCTGGTGTGTCATATTTTTATTTTGTTGGTTTATTTTAATTTTTTATTTCCTTTAATTTACCTTATTGTTCCTCCACTTACCTTTAGCAGACTAATATTTTTGAGGCCAGCAGCCTGGGATAATGGAAGGTGTCCTTACCCATGGCACTGGATGATCTTTAAGGTCTCTTCCCACCCAAACCATCCTGGGATTCTGTGATTCTTCCACTGATGATTGTTCCTGACAAAGATTTCTTGTACAAACTGAGTGTCCAGGAAGAGCAACCCATTTCTGGCAGGATGGCTCATCTCCTCCAGATTGTTTTTGCAGCACTTTCTTTCTGCCTCTGCTTTCCTTTTTTTTTTTATTTAATTGCTTCAGTGTACCTATTAGAAGTGGTAGAACGTTATCACCCTCAATAAAACAGAACCTGTGTATCCAGTCCATTCTGTATATTGAGAATGTTGTAATTGGAAAGATGGCAACTGAATGCTTATTTTCTATTAAACATATTTTTTTTACATTTGTAAAATGTAACATTACATTTTACATTTCTTTTGCTTTCAAAAATATAGGAATATGGTTTCTGTACTTTGTAAATGTAGTAATGGTAAGCAAGATGAGTTATATTTTGGTGTAGCACATTAGTTATTGCTTCAGCAAGAGCCCAGATAAACTTATTTTATTTCTATAGTTTATTAAAAATAAAAGATATATATTTTGTAGATGGTGTATTGGTGCTGGTGCAATTAATTCCTGGCACACAGACACTCAAAATACAATGTTTTCTGCCTTCCTGTGACTAGTAGAATATTTGCTGAGAGGTGAGTGCAGGATTCAACATAACACATTTTGCCTGTGTCCACATGTCTGTGGTTTCTTTGTCTGTACATACATAAATCAAGAAAGAAGTAGAAAATTTAATAGATTTATATTTACATTTACTGTTATTCCTCTTGTCCTTTCACAACTTGCTGTCTTAATTGTCCATGAATTTAAATTCTTTAAATTGTGTGTAAATTAGCAAAACTCTAACTTGACATTTCATCTTTAAAATTCTATATTAATCACTGGATTTAAATGCTCTGTAAATCACCTAACACTTGACAGCATTTATTTTGAATCCATTGCTATGGGAATTTTATCACACCCAATATTTGTCTAGCTGGATGGTTATAAGGAACCTCTACACTAACACCTATTGCACTGACAGCAGTTTTTGCTGAAAATACTGATTATAGTGTGGTGTCCATTGCCATGGGGAAGATTAAGTAGATTTATCTGCTTAATGGCTGAACAAAATTAGAGCAGATTGTTTTGGGGCTGGGCTGTGCAGCTAAGCCTGCAGGCAGCATCTGAAGGCAGTTGCTGAAACTGCCTCCTTTGTGCCCATCTGTGGTGCAGTCAGAGCTGCCTGGCTCTGCTCCCAGCTCCTCCACACCAGGCTCAGCCTCTCTGGTGGGTACAGGCAGGTTGTGTGCAAGTGAACACTCTTAAAATTGGCTGGTATCACATTTGGGACTTTTTTTGTCTGAGATGTGCTGTGCTTTGGATCATATCTGATGGTACATGAAGTAACTGTCAGTGGTTCTGCATCAGTTGCACCAGGCCGTTCATGAGGAATTTTTAGTACTACAGAGCTCCAGTTTTCTCGTTGTCACTTTCTGTTTTTGCCTTCCTTCCCTTCCACCCCTCCTTCCCAACCTCAGCACCCTCTTAAAAAAGACAAAGCCCTTCTTTCATTCTTAATGTCGCAGTACTCAGAAAAATTACAGCAGGAATTAGTGTGGGTGGGAGTTACACACAGTGCTCTCAGAGTGTAACTCAGGAAGCTCTGGCCAAAAGTAGGATTTATGATCTACCACTTTTGTTTGGCATATATTTAATAAATAGGAACCATGGTACTCCAGCTTGTTTGAGGCAGTTAAGGAATCTGTGGTGGAAATGGAAACAACACTTAAAGCCAGTGCTAAAAGCACTTACTCCAGTGTTACTCATTTCAGTGAGGGGAAAAGAAATCTTCTTTATCAGCTGAAGCTCTAGACATAACTAGCACACCTAGTAGGAACACTGGTAGGAATGCAGCTGCAGGACTCTCTCTGTAGTTTGGCACTTTGTTGCCATTTTAAATCAGGTTTCTGTGCCTCTTGTGTCCTTCCCTTTATATTACGTTGTCACATAATGCTGACGTTTGGATAAGGGTGGATTATGGACTGAGCTTGTAAAGTCAGGAATGTCATTGAATCCCTGCCTTCTGCAGCTGGCAAAACAAATTTGTGATTTCTTGCTGTAGTGTTTTAGATTCTTTGTTTTCCCCTCCAGAATGAACAAGGCAACAGAACCCTGCTGAAATCCTGTTGTCAAACATGTTTGCATTCAGGATTACTTTTCTTAGGGTGTTTTGTGTATGTGTGTGTTTTACACTAAAGAGCATTTTAGTAAGTATCAAAGAAGCGTTGCTTTTTCTAACAACTTCCATTTTTAAATACAAGCATATGAAATAAGTTTCATAATTGTATTCTGAATTGTAGAGACAGTTCCTACTTGAAGTTAATATATATTGTCATCACCCCTAGTTCTGTTAAATTCAAATGTAATAATCATTCATTTCAATATTCTATTTATATTTTTAAAAAATCTATATGATTGTTTAATCTAACACATGGCTCTAGGTAGGTAGAAGGAGATATTTTTGAGGAGTGTTGCTAGAAAGGCCAATCAAGGGAGCAGGAGAATTTATTTAGTACCAATGTTGTGGTTGGCACTGCATAGTACACAAAAATAGGTAATGCTAAAAATAGTTTATCATCTCTTTTAATAAAATGAAATGCAGATTCATGAAAGGCAGGTCATTTTTTTCTTGGAAAAAAAGGCTTGTAGAATTTGCTTAGTCTGTGTGTGTAGGAATCTGGTTTCAGCACTGGTTGTTTGTAAATAGCATGATAATAATAATAATAGTAATAATAGTAATAATAGTAATAATAATAGTAGTAATAATAATAATAATAATAATAATAATAATAATAATAATAATAATAATAATAATAGTAGTGTTGTGTTAGCACCTGTGTCTTCCTTCTATGGTTACATTTGTCCTAGTGACCTTGAACATGGGAGTAATTTGGTATTTATTATTTCTAATCATTGTCAGTAGTGGTGCAGGGGGTTAGTTTACCCAGCTGTGGCTGACACAGCCTCACTGCTCTGAATGCCCCAGCTGGTCCTGTGCTGCTGGTGTTTCACAGAATTCCAGAGTGGTTTGGGATGGAAGGGACCTTAAAGTACATCTCACTTCAACCTGCTGCTGTGGACAGGGACACCTTCCACCAGCCCAGGTTGCTCCAAGCCCCATCCAACCTGGCTTTGAACACTTCCAGGGATGGGGCAACCACAGCTTCTCTGGACAACCTGTGCCAGGGCCTCACCACTCTCACAAAGAAGAATTTATCCTAATGTAATCTTAATCTCATCTCTTTTGGTTTAAAACCATTCCGCCTTGTCCTATAACCTTCTGTTCATATAAAAAGTCCCTTTTCCTCTTTTTTGTAAGCTCTTGTAAAGTACTGAAAGGCCACAGTGAGGTCTGCTCAGAGCCTTCTCTTCTCCAGATGAACACCCCCAGCTCTCCCAGCCTGGCCCCAGGGCAAAGGGGCTTCAGCTCTTGGAGCATCTCTATGCCCTCCTCTGGTCTGCTTCATCTTATGGAGTGTCCCCTTCTGCTGGGGACCCCAGATCTGGAGGCAGCTTTGCAGTGGGGTTTCCTTGGGGTTAGTGTAGGAGAAGATTCTCCTGTTTTTCCTGGTTCTCTGGATCATATCATGCCTAAAACTGGCTAGTACTGTTTTCTTGCAGGATGTTTGTATTTCAGAAAACTGCTTTGGTGGCATGCTTATGTTTGTGATAAAGACTTTTTTGCTGTGTAGTGTAACTGGGGCATGATCAGTAACAACAGTTGGACTTGATCATCTTCAAGGTCTTTTTCAACCTTAATGATTTTATGATTCTAAGAACTCCTTCATTTCCCACAGCACCATTTGCTCATTCTTGGAGAATCTTTAACTCCTTGTCAGGACCCATGAACTTACAGAGTGTTTTGACTTACAGGGAAAAGCTCTTGTCAGTGTGAGTCTGCAGTCTAACACACTCCTTCTCATGGAGAAAAGCAGGGGGGACTGAGGGGGGGAAAGAAAGGATGGTTTTCATGCAGGAAAACAGAAAATTAGTGGTTTGACATCAGATAACGTGGGGAGCAGTCAGTGGGGGCTGAAACTGTGGTGGTTGTGTGCCAGTCATGAACAGTCTCTGTGTTGCTGTTTTGGACTTTGTGCACCCTTACAGAGCAGTTGCTCCTATCTGTACAGCATCTTCCTGTGTTTAGAGTAATTTTGTCAGCAGATGAGGTTTCATTTTAAAGATCCTTCTCGGGCTTCCTTGGCAGGGAGAGAATTATCCAGCCAAAGATGGGGGAATGTGTTACACCTGATAATAATAGAGTAATAATTTTGTGGTCCCACATCCTGACCTGAAAAGGGTAATTCTGTTGCAATATTTGCATTGTTTCTGTTTTGCTGGCTGTGCAACTCCACCAGCTCCACTTCTTATCTCAGTTAATGCTCATGTGTACATAAGGAAGCAGAAGGAGAAGCACTGGGGATTGAATTTGGAATGGCTTAACTTTACAGTTTCTAAACTGAAAAAGCCCTGAGCTCATTAACATCTCTTTCAGCATCTGTCTTGGGATTCATTTGACATTGGCCATCAGCTGTGTCATTACAGAACTTTCAGTGTAACACAGACTTGGAATGAAACAACCCAACTAGATGAGAGAAAATTCTCATTTAGTGCCAGGGTTCAGACTTGAGTGTGTTAGCTGTGTTGGCAGGATTGTAGAATCAGATTGCTCTTTAAACTTTCTTTTTCTTCCTCATTATAGGGGTCAAACTCCTGCTGAATCTGACTTTCAAGTGCTTGAAATTGCCCGGAAACTGGAGATGTATGGCATCAGATTCCATCTTGCCTCCGACCGTGAGGGCACCAAAATCAATCTGGCCGTTTCACACATGGGTGTGCTGGTGTTCCAGGTATGGCAGACTGTGTCTGTCTGTCCTTTAGCATGTCTTAGAGTATTTTAACCTCAGGTGTCACTGATGTCTTGAAAATTTAACATTTTCTATGGTCAAGGAGTGTCATTTAAGCCCGCAAAATACTGTTTGGTGCAGCTTATTCTTCTTGTGTGGAGTGAAGAGCATCAAAACTGAGTGACAGTAAAGTAGAGGGGCTTTGTTAGAAGTTAGGTGTGTGATCAGAGAAAATAATCAATTCATTTGGAACAGCCCTGGGGCAGGTCTGTCATCCTGGAATTTTGGTTTGATTTCTCTTCTTTTAATATCCCAGTAGATTTTTGCTGGGATATTATTGTTCTTGGTGTATAGAAATGCTGATTGATTGGAGTGATTGGACCAATCATGTTACTATGTTTGTTGTACTAAATAATACTAATAATGTTGTACTAATAATACTAATAATACTAATACTGCCTCAGTGCTCAGAGTGCTGATTACGAGTGCAATGATACTGTTTTCCTCTCACTAAAACACAGGGGCAGCCAATCTACTGAATTATTTCCACTTGGCTGCTCAGCTGTGTCTTCCCTGTTCTTTGCTTACTGTGAGGCAGCTTCTTTTGGAGGTGCATCAGCCACTGCAGTCCTGCAATTCCTCTCAGACTGCTCAGTGGCCTCTCTTGTTTAAAGGGAATGTTGTCACCAGAACTAAAAATACATTTTAATGTGTTCACGTGCACATGTCTATATACTCACAACAGAATTTTGTTTAGTACTCTGCTTTTCTGAAACTTTTGCTAACATTTAATCGTTCTCCTTTCAATTCAGGGTAACACGAAAATCAACACTTTCAACTGGTCCAAGGTCCGTAAACTGAGCTTCAAGAGGAAAAGATTCCTTATTAAGCTCCACCCAGAGGTCTGTGCAATTTTTACTGTAATATAGACTGGTCAATGTTGAAAAAAATACTTATGCTTCATTTAATTATGAATGTTTCTGGAGTTTTATAAAACAGCCTCAGCAGGGCAGGCTTGACTTCATCATTCAAGAGTAAATCTTTCCTTTTTCATCCCATGACTTAGGATCTTTAGGTTTTGTGTTTCAATCTCAGCTTATCCTTGACAAACTTACACATGTATAAATGTAAGACAGAGAACATTACTAGACACAAGTATTTGGTGCACTTCTACTTTGAAAAAGTGACATCCAGTTTCTTGATTCAAGTGAGAATTACCTGATACACCTCAGGTAGGAATAGATGGCTGAAACTACATCATTGTAGCTTAATTTGAAGGATGGTGTGATTACTCTTGCTTCATCTTTTCTATACATCTGCATAGCACAAGTGTCATTTTTCATGCTTAGCTGATCTACAGTAGATATTTTTGATTGCAGATGTCATCAGAGTTGTTGTTGCTTCCACACTGGATGAGTAGATTGCATTCAGTGTTTAATTTGTATTAAAATAGAGGGGAAAAGACAACTTTGGACATAATATAATTTCATGTATCAAGGACACCTGAAACAGGGCTGTCTGCTCATGTAGCAATGTGTCTCACAAAAAGACCCTCAGAAATTTCATGTGATAACTGTACTCTGACATATGCAGCATTTTCCAGTTTTTTTCTAAATTTCAGGGAGTCAAGCATCAGAACTCCTAAAAAAGGAATAGTGTTTTAAAATAGCTACAATTTTACTTAAGTATTTAAATTTCTTTGAAATTTATAAGGGTGAATTGTATTGAACATGTTTTTAAAGTCAAGTGCTTTTTAAAAGCTTTTACAGTTTCAAGGTAAGCAAGCATTTTTGAAAGCTCTTAAATAATTTTTAACTGCATTCAGAATCACTCCCACTGTTCTAAGGCATATAAGAAGTGACTTAGCAAAATCCTGCATCTTGCTGGAGTTCAGCTTTTTCATTGGTGCTCATATGTATCTTCCTTTTCTCCTTACTGTCATTTTAGGTGCTACTGAACTTCTGTGTTTTTTTTTTTCTCCCAGGGCCCGTATCAAGACACACTGGAGTTTCTTTTGGGAAGTAGGGATGAGTGTAAAAACTTCTGGAAAATCTGTGTTGAGTATCACACATTCTTTAGGCTCTTTGATCAGCCAAAGCCAAAGGCTAAAGCAGTGTTCTTCACCAGAGGGTCATCGTTCAGATACAGGTAGGGAGAAACACGACAGACTCCTTATTAAGTCTTAGAAATTGAGATCAAAAGGAAGAAGTATTCTAAAGTCATTCCATCTCTAATGCTCATCCCCTGTGTTTGATAACCTTTGTACTTCTGTGGGTTCACAGTGGACGAACACAGAAGCAACTTGTGGATTATATTAAGGACAGTGGGATGAAGAGAACCCCATATGAAAGGTAAGACAAAATAACTTTGTGAGGTGAAACATAGCTGAGACTTTCACAGTGCCCTTATTGCCTAAATTTCAGTGTTGTAACTCTGCTTGGAGGCAGAGTTATTCTCAGTTACCAAATTTAAGGCATCTAAACTAAAATGTAAAAAAACTATTATTTTGTGATGAAATAAGCAGCTTAAGAAAGTTGTGGTACCACATTTTGATGTCTGTGGACAAGGTATGGCTTAGCTGTCTGAAAGTTCAGCACGTACTGAAGATTCTGTAATGTTAACAAGGACCTTCTCTCTGTGGCAGAGCACATAATGGAACTTGGGATCTGCAAGTTTGAAACTGTGACCTTAAATACTCAATTGTTTCTAAACATATAAATATATAAATTAAGAATATGCGTTTTCACTATAAAATTGGTTTTTTCCTTACTTGACTCGAAAGCTGTCCAGTCTACAGGTGGGAAACTCCTCCTACTCCAAATCCTAATCCAGACTAGGTGTGAGAAACTCCCACACCTAGTCCAAAAGATTATAGGGATTTAACAAGAATTTTTAAAAGTTTGAGTTCATCTACTATTAATAAATATTTTTAATGTCTCTGACTCCAACTGAGCTCCTTTTCTATAGGAAAATCTGATTTTCTCTTTAATTATTGACATAGAATGAATCTAACCATGAGTGTAATGCAGGATACCACTTTTTGGAGTCTAACATACAAAATTTTATATGGTTGACTGAATTTATAAAAACAGTACAGTTGTTGCAGATTAGCTCATTCTTGTTCTGAAGCCATTCTTCTGTAGATGTTTATAATAATGACAAAGGATGGAGTTAAATTAAAATGTGCTGTATAGTATTCAGTTAGTATTCAGCCCCAAGTTCTTCTTGAGCTCTCCTTCAGTGGTACCAAGGTTCTTCTCCCAGGTAACAAGTGACAGGACAAGAGGATACAGCTTCAAGTTGTGCCATGGGAAGTTTAGGTTGGATACTGGGAAAAATTTCTTCACTGAAAGGGTGGTCAGGCACTGGCCCAGGCTGTGCAGGGAAGTGTTGGTGTCACTGTCCTTGGAGGTGTTTAAAAAACGTGGAGATCCAGCACTTGGGGACATGGGTTAGTGTTGGGGGAACAGTTGGACTTGATGATCTTGGAGGTTTTTTCCAACCTTAATGATTCTCTGATGCTGTGAATGATCTGGATGTTGCTTTATTCCATTTTTGTTTCTTACGTTTCTTACTCTTGCATCATTTAACTTACAACTCTTTTGACCTTTTAAAACTTGAACTAGTTATTAACAACACATGATAAAATAGAACTCGACATGTTTCTGTTGGCTGCTGAAATGGCAGTAGATGTTGGGGGAAGGAATGAGGCTGATGCATGTCTTGGATGCTGACAGGCTGCTCTGTTCCACAGGAGGCACAGCAAGGTCAGAGCATCCACTCGCGCCTCGAACACAGAAGTGCCAAAGCAGGTCAGTTCTGCAGCACTCTCAGTCTTGCAGTCAGGGGCGTGGACAAACAGCTTTTCACAGGTGATAGTGAAGGAGTCAACTTTCCAGAATTGCTTCCACTGTTTGCTCTTTGTCTGGCTGCACAGTTCTTTTTGTTGGTGTTACTGATTTGATAGTCATAGCCAGTGGAGTGTAAAGTGAGTAATATTTTACTCAAAGTTCCACTGAAGCGAAAAGGAAATGTTGGACTTTCTAGAATGCTGTTATTTCAGAGGATTAGTTTATCTCCAGGTACTCTCTGACTGCTCTCTGGCAGTCTCAAAGCCGTTATAAGATGCCTTCTGCAGGACATGGCAAGAAACAATCATTTCACTGAATGCTCTTGTGTTACATGGGAGAGGTTAAGGAAGCATCACAGAATTTCACTGTCATTTTGTTGTTTTTCCATGTGGATGCTTGTTCATCTATAAAAGACATGCATTTAATTTTCCACCCAGTTAACAGAGTTAAGGAAAAAACCTTGCCTTTTACATGGGCTGCTGGATCAGGTTCTGTGCTGTAAAGTGAGCTCCTCTGAAGCGTAATATTCCTAATGCATCTGGATGTAACTGAATGTTACATTTGTTTTTATGTATTACAAAAACGTTTTCATCTGTTGTGTTTCTGCTTTTTTTTTGTTCCCCTTTTAGAGTGTCCCATTCACTGAGGGCTTGAGAACTCCAGGGTCTCCTGCCTCAACAGCTGCCCCCTTCCACTCGGTTCACTCCTTGGCCAGTCCCGCTTCTATCTTGCCCATGTTTGCTGAACCCAGCCCTTCCTCCTCGGACCCCCGAGCACCGTACACAAGGATTCCAGACAAAACCACTGCAGCACCAGTGGAAGAAGCGGGGAGGAAGCTGATGCAGCAGCCTGGATCTCCCATGCTCCAAGGTGTTGGGTTTGGTAGTGTTGCAGGAAACTGTAACCCATCTTGTCCTGTTGTTGAGAGTGGTTGCGGTGTAGATGTAGACGTAGAGAGGAGTAGTAAGGAGAGGAGGGTTGCTGGTTGTAAAAATGACAATGATGAGGATGACTTTACCACAGGTGTATTCATTGCTGAAAAAGAGCAGCAGCATGGCAGCCGAGGTGCCCCTCTTTTCACATTGACAAGTTCCCAGTTACAGGTGTCGGAGGAGTTTATTGATGATGACCCAGCAGAAATGTCCTTTTTTGCTGGGGGCTCTGAAGCATTTTCCTATGTGTACAGTGGGTTAGAATTAAAGGGTTCTGAGTTTTCTAGGTGTCTGTCAGAGTCTGCTGGTTTAACTGCAGATGCCCTCCATCAAAACACAGTCTCTGCTCAGTCGAGCCCCGACAGGTACTCAACCGAGGCTGTGGATATGAATATGGAAGAAGAGTTTGAATTTGAGGAAGGGAGCGATTTCAACGGCAACGAGAGGCCATCAGACACCTCGGAGCTGTTTGAGGTGAAGGCCCAAGCCAGCAGGATGCAAAGCCTCCTGAGCCCCTCAGAAACGAGCTCCCTGATCAACAACCGCTCGGAGAGCAGCTCCCTCAACAACCTGCCGCTCAATGGCACCTCCTCTCTGCACACCTACGGCTCTGCCAACCACTCCGAGGCCAGCTCCATGCTCAACTTCCCTGCCTACTCCGTGCGCTCCGAGTCCAGCTCAGCCTTCCAGTTCACGGACATTATTGACCAGCTGGAGCAGCTGAGCTGTCCCCCCACCACCACAGAGGACTCCAGCAGCACAGACACCGACTCCTGGGACTCTGAAACAGCTGCACCTCTGGATGTAAACCTTTTCTTTAGTAACCCCTTTGCTCAAACCACGGGGGACAACTTTGCCTTTGACTTTCAGAATAATTTAAAAAATCTCACGCAAGAAGACTGGACAGAGAAGTCACAAATCAATTGATTTTTGTGATGGACCCCTCTGTGCTGTTCAGGCTTGGAAGTCAATAGGGCGTGATATCAGTCAATCCAGTGGCTGGATTTTAAATCACGTAACATGGTTGATTTTTAAATATTTTTTTTTTAAATTCATGTGCCTCTTCAGTGTCCCTCAAAGCATCCAAGTCTTGGTGCTCTGTTTCTGCATGTCACACTACATCAAGAATGAGTTGTTACAGGCTACAGTGTTGGAAAATACTGCATTTAGAAAAAACCACTGATTTCAGGGAATTTTAAGTATCAAATGGCCTCGTGCAGACATCACAACTTACAGCATACTAAAGGATTTCTTCAGCTGTAAACATATCTGTAAGAGTCTCTAGAATATGCTGTCCCTCCAAAATCCAAATAAAAGAGTGACTTTTGCACTTGCTTAATAACCAGCAGCTGCATCTACTAAATTGCCTGTTTTCCTGCGCTGTAGCAGGATCCTCATTTTGGGTTTGATTTTGTTTCCATAATCAAAAAAACCAAACAATCTTCAAATCATTTCTGAAGGACAATTTTAAAATACCAACCTATGCAACACATCTGTGGTATGCTTTGAAGAATAAATAGCCTATACCTACCTGTGTGGTTTGTTTGGAAGAGGGAATGTGTATAGAACCAAATGGAAAGAGCCGTTTCCAAACT
This sequence comes from Notiomystis cincta, assembly GCA_013398075.1. NCBI lineage: Eukaryota > Metazoa > Chordata > Aves > Passeriformes > Notiomystidae > Notiomystis > Notiomystis cincta. The sequence goes on along the minus strand of VZRX01015730.1, from coordinate 17,092 downwards.
TCTTGTGAAGACAAGCTGACTTCCAGATGTCTTCAGCAGTCCAGCAGCAAAGGTTTTGCAGCAGTTTGGAGATCTACAGAGACTATAGAAGCACTTAATTCCCATCACATTTTCCTTCTTTCTCATTATTAATTACTCTGCATAAAAATAGTTACAAGTTGATTCAGAAAAGTGTCCTGTATCTCTGGAGGACAGCTGGTGGTAAACATGGTGTTAGCTTTAACTTTTTCTTTAAAATATGGACTGTATTCAGAAAAATACTGTGCTTTTTCTGAGAAATGGAGTTGTTAGGAGAGGTAAATACTGGAGACAACAGTTAGAGCTTCAGGGCTTCTGTAAATTGTTTTGGACAGGTGACTTTGATGTCAGACTTGAGTTGTAGGTTTGGAAGTGTGATCGAAAAGACAATTGAATTGTTGCTTAACTGGTCACATTTAATTTATCAACATTTATTGAGGCAAAACAACAAAAGTTGTGAAATGTCCTTCCCAATTGCCATGGGTTGTAGGGTGAAATTCTGAACTTCACCTTGTAAGACCATTTTTTGACTATATGGAAGCAAGAATGGGAAATCTATAAAACCTGACCCAAATCTTGTGATGGAAAACATCATCTCCTTTGGCCATTTGGTTTTGGGGTTCCCTTCTGCCCAGTTTTCAGTCCTTTGCAGAGAGAGTACAGTACTAATACAGTTGATGCCTCCAAAATAAGCAGCTTAGTTACAAACATAACTTTATTGTCAGTGTTATTGCTAGTAGTTTAAATATGGTCTTGATATATCATTAAATACCTTCATTGCTTATTCAAACATTTAAAAAATACTATTTCTCAAAATCCTGATAACTAAAACTTCAATGGAATACTTTTCAACATGAGGCAGAACCTCCTTTACTCACCCATTTCTTCCAGTTTAGTTTTACCAAGGAATAACTATTCTGCACAGTGCTTGCTTTTATCTTGTGTTTGAGTAGAATGTGTGTTGTCCAACGAGAAACCTGTCCCCTTTGCCAGCAGCACAGAAAGACAAAGCACATTTAGAACAAAGTATTAGCTCAGACCTCCAGTAATGCACAACAAGGTGCTCTTTTTTTTTTTTCTTTTTGGCTATGTGTTACTTCTATTTTATTCCTTTCCTGTTGAATGTGTGTTCTGGCTCTTTGTGGGACTTTATTCAGGCCTGTAGGGATGATGTTGTGCATGTGTGGTGTGACATTTTGAAATAGGACTTGGAGGAGGTCTGCAGTGCTATAGAGAGCTGGTGCCTCTAAGTATGTTTTTAAGTGGTTTGTCTGATTTCTTCCCCAAATGAACTGCATTATGTAACCTAAGGAAGGAAAAGAAAATCAGCAAAAAGACAGAATTCTGTCTGCAAACTCTATAACAACCAGTAGCATTAGGGACAAGTATATAGATAAAGATACAGAGAAAGGCTGTTGTGTCTTTGATCTTTTATAAAAAGAATCAGGATTCAGCTATTACATGTCTCATGTCCTGTGCCTCAATCACATTTAAAGCATTCCTTTAAACATGTTAGAATAGCTTAATATGGGAACAAAGCCAACTAAATTATCTTTATTTTCAAGAGATCTTGGGAAAAAGCTGCCTGTATTTTCAATGTACAGGCTTGCCAATTTGCCTTCTTGCACCAGTTAATTTGAAAAGGCATCTTCAGTGTTTTTCTTCTTTTATTTTAAATTGTGCAGATCTTTTATTGGCAGTTCTAACTCTCAGGGATTTTCTTTTATTTTTTTTAAAGAAAGCAATAAGATTCTTAGTGTAGTGCCCCTTTTGTTTTCCAAAGGAATGGTAGCTTAGGGCAAGTTGTGTGGATCCACAGGTGAGGAAGAGCTGAGATCAGCTTTGACCCTGGTACAGATCTGTTTAGATGAAGGTTTTAGGTACAGAATGAGAGTTCAGAGCTGCTGCTGTTAGTTCTATCTGTGCTCTGGCTGATTGATAGCATAGAGCTGTCATGGTTTCCTTCTGTGCTTCACTTGATTTCTAAAGCTGTATGGTTTCTGAGGGTATCTCTACATGCTGAGCTGTGTTGTTTTGTTCAAGGTTTCCCAGACAGACACAAAAGAGCAGAAAATTTGGTTCATAAGTAGAGTTTTTATCATAGCAAGAAAGCTGTGAGCAAAGGTTCTTCATCGTTTCCTTCAGAGACATAAATTCAGATTCTCTTTCCAGTAGAGATGGAGAGAAAAGCAGCTGCCCTCAAGGGGATGCAGCAGCTCAGACTTTCTCAGGGAGATCGAGCGCCACATGTGGATTATTTCAGTGCAGTGGAGCTGTCCTCTTCTCCCTTGGCTGTCTCCTGGGGTGGCAGGAGAAGGTGAGAGAAGGAATATCTTTCCCTGCTCTGTCCCCTGCATTTACTTTTGGGTAGCATGAGGGGAGTGGTGGACTGGAGAGGAGTGTGCGTGTCCCAAGTCCTGGCGATGTCGCTTAACTTGCAGCATTTATTCCCTGTGGTTTGTTTTATTTTCTTCCTACAGTGTTGGTACTAAAACTTGGTTCCTGGTACTGATTTCTGTTTATTTCCTGAGTGCACAAGTTTTCCTTTCATGAAGATGAGTGGTGAGCTGGCAGTGTGAGAGCCAGGAGCCTCGCAGACCCTAGGCAGTGACCTCTGCTGCGGGAGCCACGTGGCACGGAAAACAGGAGAGATGACTTAGGAAAAATGCCAAGATTGAGAAGATCTTTGTTGGGTATCACATTCAAAAAAGCAGCATTTGAGGAGCTGTGGTAGAGCAGATAAAAGCTAGGTAGAAACTTTGGGAGTCTGTGGCCAGTGAGTGGTCCTCCCCACAGCACCTCTGCAGGTTCTTGCACATTTCCTTTCACTCCCACCCCGTGAGGAGCTGGGGACACACACAGGTACGAACATTCCTAGCCAGTGCACAGCTTTTAGGGGTTTCCAGGTGTGTTCTCCTGCTCTACACAGTGCACCCAGCAGCTGGCTCTGCAAAGGGAGGGTGCCAGGGCTCCACAGTGAAGCAGGACTCTTTTCCATCCTTCCACGTCTCTGCGTTCTGTTTATCCTACAGGCAGCTGTGGGATGCATGCCAGTGTTAGTGACTTTTCCCAGTGAGTCAGGCTGCTGTGCTTAGCTCTCTGCAGTGCTCAGCTGAACATTGCAGTGTGACTGAAAGAAAGCAAAATGAGTGTTTTGAGTGAGGAATTTAATCCCCACCTGTGCTTCTCTTTGTATGTACTTACAACCCTTCTGATGCTTAAACACATTTATTAAATGTAAAGCGCTACATCAGAGCATTTTTGATCATCATCTATGTAGTTAATGGAACTTAATTTGCACAAAACATGGGTCATGAATATTCTCTGACCTATCCACCACCTGGTTAAGCTTTGTTAAATTTACTAACCTGTGTTATCTATCCTGCGTAGACTTTGTAATTTTCAAGTATTCATTAGTAAAGTAAGACATGTTGTATATTCCCAGGACTTGCCTATTTTATCTTAGGGTGGAATAGGGTGATATATCAATCTACTCTCAGCTTTCACTTTAATTTCCAGTAAATTTCAGAGTTGCTGAATAATCTGGATAATACCAAGTATTGATCTCCTTTATCCTGTGCTTGTTTGTATTGTGGTCATACGTGATTTTGTTTAAAGGATTTTTGGGTTTTTTTGGTGACTTGGTTATAGTTTGGTGCTGGATGTTTTTGTTTGGGTTTTTTTTTTTTTTTGGTGGTGGTAGATTTTGTCTGGTTGCAAGTCTTGGTAGGGGTAAGATTTTGTGAAGACACTAATAAAAGTTGTCATAATTTTATGCCTTTTTGGTGCAAACCTGTCGGTAAGTCATTCCCATTATTGTCATTTTGCAAAATGTTCTAAGCCATAATTACTCAGTACTGAATGAGTGTAATCATGGATCTCAACACAGTCATTGCCTGTCATTTTTAGGGGCTCTTGCACTTCACTTGTCACAAGGGCTGTGTGTATATGTATGGCTGTACATATACATTCTCTGTCTGAAGATGGGGAGACTTTGCAGTTCCAAACTCATCATAAAATCTGCTTTATTAATTACCTGCCCATGGGCTCCTGTAGGATTACTGCAGTGGGTGAGCTGGAGGTTTGGAAGTTGAAATTTGGAACATGATTAATTGAACCTGGTCTGTGGGAAGGTGTTCCTGTACGTTTTCCAAAGCCACAATATTCTGCAGTTGCTCAAAACACAAAATTCCCATTTATCACTACATAAAGGGGTACATGTGCCTTGGTTAGAGGGACTCCCCATAGGTGCTACTCTTGCTAGGAAAAGATTACATTCAAACAAAGAGAGCTGGAATTTTTTTAATTGATCTCTTGAACTTTATCTTTTATATGGTAAATGTTTATTGAATTATATGTTGGGGTTTTGAGTATCTTTATGTCTGTTCAGATTGCCAATTATGAACCTACAGATTTGTACTAATTCACAATTTTAATTGTTTATGCAATAAAACAAGGAAAACTTTGATATAAATGACAACATGGGCTTTTTAGCTTTATTTTCATTACCCGTATCTTTGAAATAGAATAAATATTTGTTCTCCTAGCCAAGGCATCTTATAGTTTTATTCCAAGCTTTCTCCACACAATTTTTCCCCTGTACCACTTCATTGAAAGTAGAGCACAGTAGGCAAACACTGGTGTGTGGTTTTCAAGTTCCTGGTTTGTGCAGATCTTTTGCTTGGGATACAAATGGGATTAGAAGCTCAGATTTCTTTGTAGGAATTATATTTATTGTGGAGACTTTTTCTTTTAGACTGAGTTTGTCCCTTGGAGCATGTTTTCTAGCTGGCAGGTTCTCCTTCAGGTGTCTGTGACCAGTGTTTAGTTAAATCCTCTTCCCTGCAAACAGGGCTTTTACAAGGTGGCAAAAGAAGGGTGGTTGTTTGGGATTGTTTCAGCTGTTTTATGGGCCATAAAACCATAAAACTGGGGCCAACTTTAGGGTTCTGTGACTTCACAGGCACGCAGCACCAGGGCATGTGCCCAGTGCTGTAATTGTGCTTTAATGTTTCACGTGACCTATACCAGTCTGAGGATAAAAAAGAGATCTTTGCATTTAAAATCTTTTTTGTAGGTTTTCTAGGCTCTTAGATAATTGTGAAGATTCTTCTATCTCCCAACTATATCTCATCTTTTTAAAGGGAAGATTTGCAGAGGGAAAATCTGCTAGTTGTGATGTTTTGGAATAAGGAAGATAGGGAAAATATCCAGGGTTTTACCTTGTGGTACATTAGCTTGCTAATGACTTCACTCTAGAAGTAATACTGTGTACTTTCACTCTAGAAATAATCAGTCTGTGCATGTGATGGGTTCAGCAGGGTGGAAGGGAGGCTCTGAGCAGGCTCCTGAATTTAGCCTGAAAATAACATCACTTTTTGAAGCAGTAGTAATAGCTATGATATGATAATAAATTTGTATCTTTAAAGGTTTTCTGTGAAATATGAGAGACATTCCACTTGTTAAGGAGCTGTTGCTGAACATTTGACCCTCACATAGCTTTTGTCCATCCCATAATACTCAGTAGTATGGGGGTACCATTTTAGTTGTCTGTCTGAATCATTTTAAACATCCAGGCATAAACCTTACAGAATCTGTATATTTTTGTTTTGGCCAGCCTGTACACTTAAATCTGGCTTTCTGTGGAGGAATTGAATTTAGATTGAAGAATGGAAATACCTGCTGAAAAAATAAGTGGGAAGTGATGCCAAAAGCTCGTTATCTTATTATTCTGCTTGTTATCTCAGTGAAAATCAAATGGAGCCTGCTTCTACGTGACCAATATTACACAGTAGCTGTGGAGGATATTCTCAGCATTCTCACCAGATCCTGTAGCTGTGCTCTTGCATACTACAGTGCTTTTGCAATGTTTTATTGATTAGTTTTTTTTATTTTTTATTCCTATTATGTCTGTCTCTGGTCTTTATGAAACTGTGGATTTGTTTGCTTAAAGATACATTTCTAACTACATAGTGTAATTAAGAAATATTAGTATACTTAAAGATCTTTGAGTATGTGGAATATTACACCAAGCTGGTGCAGTTTTGGATGTTGCCTGAAGTGCATTTGTGTGTGATGTGGAGGCAGAAATTTGTTGTGCACAGGATGCAGCCATGTCTGACAGTCTGGGTTACAGTGTTGAATTCCCATGTCATTGCTTGGAGGCCTGGCTTGTGCTCACAGCATGTACAGGCACCAATTTGGGATGTTTGTCTGACTTGGAGAGAACAAATTTCCACTTCTTGCAGAACACTGGAACACAGAAACATCCCTCTGAAAGAATAATCCCTTTTAATGTAACTGGAGGATGCTGCCTGTGGGGAAGGGAAGACCTCAGAACACCAGGGTTTGACATCAAAGGGAATCATGTTTTGATCTTCACATCAATATTTCTACCTAATTAGGAGTTTTCTACATTGAACAGCAGCTGAAATGGCTTCTCCCTTTACCATTCTTCTCCATGAAAATGAGGAATTGCTGTACATTCTACCTGCTTACCTGGAGTCCTCCTGTGCTGCTCTGGTGGAGAAGACTTGGGTTATGAGAATGAAAATTTCAGTCCTCACTTGTAAATATCAGCTGCCAAGACACGCCATCACACTGAGCTTAGATCAAATATTTAATTAAACAAATGTTAGCCAAAAAGCTGACCTGAGCTGCTCTGTGACTTCTTGTAGGCTCTTCTAGGGAAAAAAAAATTGGGAAGTGACAGGACAAGATGGAATGGCCTTAAGCTGAAGGAGGGAAATTTTAGGTCGAGTAAATTCTCTGTGAGGGTGGGGAGGCCGTGGCACAGGGTGCCCAGAGAAGCTGTGGCTGTCCCTGGGTCCCTGGAAGTGTCCAAGGCCAGGTCAGACAGGGCTTGGAGCAACCTGGGATAGTGGAAGTGTCCCTGCCCATGGCAGGGGGTGGGATGAGATGAGCTTTAAGGTCCCTTCCCAGCCAAACCCTTCTATGATTCTGTGAATGTGCCTCTCATTTCCATCAGTCACTCTGGCTTTGGGGAGGGATTCTTGCTTTTGGATTCAATGTTTGAAATTAATTTACTGGCCATCTTCTGATGGAGGAGATAAACCTGACTACAAAAGCAGGGTGGTTTATAGCAAGTTATATCCCATTTGCTCCCACTGTGTCTGAGCTTTCAGGCTGTCTGGCAAGTCACAGATTATGGAATTTGTTGCTACTTTGTGTTAAATTCCAAGAACTTAAAAAAACTCCTCACCCCTGCAAGCTCGTTTGTTTGGAAGCTGTTTTTTCTACATTCCCGGCATGTAAAAGCAAACTTGAATCCTGTGCCTGGACAGTTGAAACAAATGCTTTTTTCAGTGTTGCTTTCCTGGGGTGATATTAAAAGCAACGTGAATGGACAAAATGCTCAGGGAGAAGCAAACATTTTCTCCAGAAGTGGTGCTGGACTAGTGTACGAATAGTTAACTGCAGCCTGGATCATCTGAATCTCTTCCAGGTGACCGAGTGCAGCTCTGTTTAGCTTCCTGCCTTTGTCCATGTGGAATTACAGGCTGGGGCTGCCTCGCCCTGGGTGTGCTTTCCAAGCCTGGGCAGCTGGGAATCGAAATCTCCCAACTCCTCCTGCAGCACCCATGACAGCTGTGAGGAGATGACTCTGTGTCTGTGAGGGATGATTTTTTTAAAGCCTTTTGTGATGATTTCTAAGTAGTCTGGGAAATGATGATTTGGCAGTTTGGGGTTGGCGGTTGATTTCCCCATTTGTCTTTGAGTGGGTGGTTTAGCACTTTGTGACACAACAAATCCTGCTGGGGAGGCTTGGGAGGGTGTTTGAGCTGTAGATGCTTAAGTGCTGATACCTGTTTTGTTGCTTGATCTGAGAAAACTCATTTGTTTATCACAGGGACGATCAGAAAAATAATATGTGAGGTTAGGGTGAATTCTGTGGGTGTGGTGTGTCTGTCACCTTCCTTTGGCCCAAAAAAAGCTGATCTTGAAAGGTCATTTTCATCCCGGAGGGGCATCTACATGCTGAAAAGAGGAGGCTTAAATTCACTGTCATGTGTCAGAAATCTCTAAAGGGTCCACAAAATAATAATTTTTGTAAAAATACGTTTAATACTCTAAAGCAAAGGGGTACCTGGTGCTTCTATCAGGTTTAGCTCTAGATTGTGTCCATCCAGTTGATACTCAGTGCTCCAAAATTGTTTTCCTTGATATTACTCTGCTTGCATACTTAGAAAAGCCAGGAATGAATTTATTTTTCATGCTCCCTCTTTGTATAGTGATAGGCTTTCCTTTCCCTTTGGACCAATTTTGGAGATATCCTGATTTCTGAATGTATTTCTAACATATTTTGTCTTCTGGAGTGGCAGGTCATGGAATAATTTGTCCTAGCTTTTCCCTAGCTTTTCTTTTGAAAAGTAACTTTTATATTGAAAAGCAAAAAAAAAAAGCTGTATTCTTGTCCCTGCAGTATAACCTTGTGTTGTGAACTGTGCTGTTAATCAGCAACACTTTTTCCTTGGCAATAAGCAATTTATCTTTCCCTTAACTGCAGTTGTTGCAGTGTCTGTCCTTACTGCACTGCCCTGTAACCTCTGGGATGCAGGGAACACTCCCTTTACTTTGAGATACATGCTGAAGGCTTTGAATTTGTATGCCTTTTTGCTCTGTTTCTTTTACCTTTTTTAAAATAATTTGAGATTGCAATTCTGCTTTGCTGTAACAGTGGATAATCACCTTATTTGCACTATCTTTAAAATAATTTTCTCTCCTTTTCCGCTCCATTTTCTTGTTGTCTTCCCACCCAGGCCTCCCTGCGGACCATCCCCAGCTCTCCTCCTTTGTGCTGAAGAGTCCCCTAGGCTTGACCCCAGCCTTTCAGGTGAACTTGAATGCAGCCACTCAAGGCTCATCCCCTCTGCTGAGCCCTGTCCTCAGCGATGCTGGCGGGGCCAGGATAGAAGAGGATGACGAAATGAAACGGAAGGTAAGATCACGGTGGGGAATGATGGTGCCATGTGGGAGCTGTGCTGGGCACTGGAGGTGCCAGGTGAGGAGCTGTGCTGGCTGGGTGCTGACTGTGTTTTATTTTGTGGTGGCTGTGGTAAAACTCCACTGCTGAAGGTTGGTCGGATGTGTTGCGTTGTTGTGGCAGAAGTGTCCGGTGCCCTCCTGGCGTCTTCTTGTGGCTGCTTGGCATGGCTGCTGGGACCACATCCCCCTGTTTCAGCAGATCAGCTTGGATATTAGGGAAAGGTTCTTCACCCCAAGGCTGATCCCTGGAGCAGGCTCCCTAGGGAAGCGGTCACGACACCAAGGCTAACAGAGATCAAAGAACATCTGGATGATGCCCCTAGTCAGAAGGTTTATTTTCAGGTGGATCTGCAAGGAGGGGGGAGCTGGACACAACAGTCCTCAGAGATCCTTATTTGTTAATGTATAAGGTGTGTGTTTCCTGGGTTCCTTCCTTCCCATGCAGTCTCATCACAGTCTCGTTGTACATTGGCCCTCCAGGTCATGCTCCCTGACCATAACAGGACCTTTAGAGGGGACCTGAGGTGTTCCCCTTGAACTGTGCAGGACCTGAACTCAGTGTGAATTTCTCTCACACCCATTTCATCAAGGGCTTGATCAGCAGAGCTGTGTTGTTGAAGTTGTCCTCTCCATGGCTGACCATTCTGTCCAGAGAGAGGTGGACAGTGCTCTGGCCTTGCAGAAGCTTGAATGTCACATTCTGAAAGGAGGGAGACAAAAATGGCCCTGACTTTTGCAGGTGCAGGGAGTCTCAAACCAGGAACAGCTTTGGGTCTTCAAGATGTGCTTATGTCAAGATACTGCTCTGTGCCTGGGCTGCTTTCATTCTGCCTACCAGTGAGCACTGATTGCTTTAACCAGGGACTCCCCCCCATGATGTGGGGCTTTCCTCCCCCCCATATAGAGCTCAGGATTTGCTGCATTACTTCCAGTAGGACAGAGAAATCCACCTAACAGTAGAGTTCTGTGACCATTTTTCTGGAAGACTCTGCTTTCCTTGCCCTACTTGCAGAAAGGTTTGTTGACTCTTTGGTGCTTGAGAAGGACCCAGGACCTTCCATTACAGTGCAAGGAAAGCTCCACTCTCCAAACTCAGTCAGTGGCCAAGCTGGGATCTACAGTTTTCCATACAGCCACAAAGAAGAGGAAACCACCTCATGTGGTCTTTGCTCTGGCTCTTCTGCTTGCCCTGTCCAGTTCTGCTTGTCTTACCTTGGTCAGGATCAGGATTCCTCAGGCAAAAAGGTCACAGGCCCCTGCTCTGTGGTTCTTGGGCACCTCCAGGCAGTTCTGTGATGCTGTTGGGAAACACCCATGGTGTGGACGTGGTATAAGTAAGTGCTTTTTGGAGAGAGGAAGGTTTAACCAGTAACTGGGAGCTGAGCTGCAGACAACCCACCCAGCTGGCAGCTTCACTGTCTCATTTAGACTTTCTGAGGTGGAGTTTATAGCTTTGGCTGGTCACTGTACTGTTAGTTTCCATAGTTATTTTAAAAATAACTCCTCTCATTTATCCTTATAGCTTGGAAATAATGAGCAGAGGCTGTGTTAGCTGACTTAAATGTGAAGCCCAACCCTTTCTGCTGTATTCTGCAAGGTCTGGTGTTTTGGCAGCTTGTGCTCTCCTCCAGGCTGAAACTAATTTATAAAAGTGAGACTTCTTAGAAGGGAACATTTTTTTTTATTGTATTGATCTTAAGCTTGATCAATTCCTGAGCATTCCAAGGCTTTGATGTCTATTCAGAGACATTGTTTTAAGTGAAACAGGCCCAGGAGGAAACCAGTGCTAAATTGGTTAAATTTCACAGGGGCTTTACAGCTTTATTGTACAAGAAAAATGTAATCTTACAATATCTCTCTGACTAGAGAGCTCTGATTTGAAGGTGATACTGCTGTAGTTCCACCTGGTTGATCAGGGCATGTTCTGCAAACTCTCCAGCTCTGTGTGCTGTCTGCTCTGTGCTGCCACAGTGCTGCTGGTCCTGTACTGAAACCTTGAGAAAGATGAGGGTTTTTTCTTTCTTTTTAAATCACTGTGCATTTCTTTCATCTTACTGGTAGATTTCTCCCTGCTCCTTTTCTGATGGAGGTTGGTTGTAGCCAACACACTTAAAAAAGAACATTGAAGCTAGGCTTTTTGGGGGAGTTCCCCCCACTCAAGAGTTATTTTTAACACATCTGAAGCCTGTTTGAAGTGAAAGTTAAACATTTTTGGCCATTACAAGTTCAGAGTAGAACTCTTCACCTTCCACAAACTGGGGTTGCTGCATCTGATGAGTGTTGAAGGTTTCCAGGTGGGATTGTGTGTACATGATGTGGTGAAACACCAGTTTTTCCAAGTGGGGACATTTGCCTTGATGCCTGCTATGGTTGTAGAAACATTTTCTTTGGACTCTAGAAGGAGACTGCCACCTCAGAGAGCTCTTGTGTTTGGTTTTTTGAGGCATGAGCTGATTTTCTTTCTCCTTGCAGAGCCTGAGCAGTAGTGAAGGTGTTTGGCAGGGCCCCTGTGCACTGTGACAGCCTTTCCACTCCTCTGGTGCAGGGTCTGCCCAGCAGTTGCTGCCAGCACTCAGCACAAGGGATGGACTTGGGACTGGTGCAAAACTGAAATAAAGCAAGTTAAGGGCACTAAATTCCACCAGGGAGCAATTTGGAAAGAGAAGAACTTCTGAGAATAAACAGAAAGGGCTGATGTGTTGGGGGAGGAAGAAAGGAAAAGATGCCTGGGAAAAGAAAAGCCCTCTTGTGCCCCAGGTTAGCAGACAGCTGGAGAATGAAGGAAAAAGCTGCAAAAATGCTCAGAGGTGGTGAAAAACGTTCTCATGCAGGCTATGAGAAGTGACAGGTTATGACCATGGTGTGGTTTTAGATTTTAAAAAAGTTCCCCCTGTCACTACCTGCCAGTGTAAAAGTCTTGCTCCCACGTTTTCACACACCTTCACGCTCTGTAAGATTTCAAAGAAGTGCAGTGAGATCCTGTAAAGTCCAGAAGGGGATGTACCCAGAGCTGTGTTACACAAAAACATCCCTGATAGCAGAAACTCTCCCGTCATGTAAGGAACTGCTGAGGCTGGTAAGTGAGATGGTAAAACTGTGTCACCTCAGGCTGCAGGGAGGTCAGAAAAATTGATGTTGTTTCCTTTGGGAAGAGGCTGTTTGAGAAGGATGCCCACTGAGGTTCAGCAGCATATGAGACTGCAGCCAGGTAAATAGCCCAAGGAAAAAAGCCAAGATTAGGTACACTGAAGTTAAGAAGATGGCTGTGGAGTGAGTAGAAGTACATCCTCTGGTTCCTCCAAAGAGGGGGCTGATGTGTGGAACTACAATAACTAGCATAAGAAAACCTGAAAAGAGACTAGACAGTGTCTCAAAATTAATTATTTGAGGATACACTCCTCCAGGGATTCTCTGGACTCAATAGAGAGGTTACTGAGCAACCAGGAGAGTGTCTCCTCCATGGGCAGTATTGAGCTGGAGGACTGGGAAACACTCGGTAGCTGTGTTGACAGCACTGAAGGCATCTCAAAGTGACTCTATAAAGAGAATTTGTAATTAACTCAGAACATACAAGGAAACAGAAGAAAGAATTTTCAAAGCAGTGTTTCCCTCAGGAGGGGCAGAGATGGAGGAGACCTAATTTTGCCATAATTCAGTGGCATTTGGCATGGAACTACAGCACAGCATAGTGTGCTAAGGAGACAAAGCAGTCCCTTACCTTGCAGAGTGACTAGTTCCTTAATATTATATGGGTTTTAGTAATCTGTGTTTTCAGGGTAACTCTGATTTTGTGTTGTTGCAGCTGCAGAACATCTCTTGCCACCATTTAATTCCTTTGTCCTTCCATACCTATTCTGTCTTGTCTTTAAAGAGCAGCCCAGAGCAATCATGCAGCCAACAACTGCTGCAGTTTAATTTTCTTTTTTTCTTAGCTAATTAATATGGTCTTCAAAGGAGTAGCATGAGTGAAAGCTGTAAGTGGAAATAAACAGTTTTGGAAAAGGACTGTTTGCAAATCTGTTGTGCTGTGTTTGGTTAGAGAAGTGTTTCAAATCTAGGAATCTTGGAATAAGTGTTTCCATATTTTTGTAAAGTGCTCCATTGATTTGAGATGGAAGTTCATGTAATGGAAGTGTCCAAGACCAGATTGGACAGGGCTTGGAGCACCCTGGTGTAGTGGAATGTGTCCCTGCCCATGGCAGGGGGTTGGAATGAGAGAAGCTTTAAGCTCCCTTCTAACCTAAACCATCTGTGCTTCTATGATAATTGACATTTTTTTAATACTCTTGCAATCTAAAGAATATCTTATAGTAAAGATGGGAATGTGATACTGAATAAAGTGATGTCCTGTTAGTAATGAGCACACAGCAAGGGGAAATAGATGCAAGGCTGGAGCTGATGCCCAGTGGCAGAGAGAGTTTGAGTGCTGACTGGTGGCTGTGTGTCCTTCCAGCGCTGCCCCTCTGACAAGGCGTACTTCATAGCCAAGGAGATCCTCGCCACAGAGCGCACCTACTTGAAGGACCTGGAGGTTATTACAGTGGTAAGTGGGTTTGGCTTTATTTCTTTTCCCTTTTCTTAATGGATTTGTTAGGTTGGAAAAACTTGGAATTACTTCTTGTGATGTAGCATAATCCAGCCAAGTAGCTGTCCCCTTCCTTGTTCCACAGCTCCTTCTGTGGGAACAGATTCCTTCTCTGGACTTCCACTGTCTGCTCCAGCAGCTACATCCTGTGCCATCCTGATGACTTAGGCAAACTTTTGGTCTGAAAGCTGTGGACAGGGACAACCTAAAAACATTTTGCATTCAGTTTCAGTAATAGCTGCCAGCTCTGCTCCTAACCTGGATGTTTTCTCCATGGTTTTCCTTGGGAAGCTTCTAGCCTTGTGCCTTTGGATCTGAGAGCAGATGACAGTTGCAAAGGGCATCAAACCCATGGGGGTTTGAAGAGTTTTTCCCTGTTTTGTTGCTTCTGTTTCTTCTTCCTCCTTTTACCCAGAATAGATGAGTGAGTCCTGGTTTTGAGGGCAGCATGAACTTCCAGCTGTGTTTCTAAAAGAACTTTTTTGTTCATGAACTCCATGTTTGGGCACTGGGGCTGTTGCCTTTCTATGAGCTGTTATTTTCATTTCATCAAACAAAAGCTTGAGTCCCTTAACACTGTGTGGCCTCAGTGGAACTGTTCTCTGCAAGCTCATTGAGCACCATCTCACTCCAATTCCTCCTACAGGCTTCCCAGCACTTCTCCTAAAAGAAGGGGGAATACCTGGTACCTCAGAGGATTTTTGTAATATCCCCATCCCTGCCAGAAAGTGGGGAACTGGAAGCAATAAAGTGTGGAATGTGACCTGCAACGAGATGTCTTCAGCTGAGTAACTTGCACAGGGACCAGGTGTATGAGAGCAGTTGTATCTGCGTGGAAGTGGCAGCAGCTGGGGCAGCCACTGGGTAACTGACTGTCACTCAGCTGTCCCCAACCATCCCATCATTGCATTCAGAAACAAGCTTGTGCCCAGAGCCAGCCATGTGCCTCATCTTCCTAATATTTGGCAAGAGAAAAAAAAAAAAATCCCATTTTCTCATTTTTCACAAATTACCTCTTCCCTAAATATTTCCTCTTCCTTCCTGCTGTTTCCTTGTGCATACTTTCTCCTCCTCCATCATCACAGGAGCAGGAATTCTCATACTAACCATGAATTTCTGAAACAGAGAACTTGATGAGAATTTCTGGTTTTCTGGCAGTGGTTCCGCAGTGCTGTCATCAAGGAGAATGCCATGCCAGAGGGCCTGATGACACTGCTCTTCTCCAACATAGACCCCATCTATGAGTTCCATCGAGGCTTTCTGAAGGAGATTGAACAAAGGCTCTCACTCTGGTAAGACCTTTTATACATCCTCATGTCAAAACCAGAGTATAATTGGTATTTCTGCATTAATAGAAGCAAAGAGAAGTCTTTGATGAAATGAAAGTTATTAAGAAAGTACTAAGTACGTTGCACAAACCCCATTTTTCAGTCTTTGCCTTGTGCATAATGTCCTGTGGTTGTATGACTTGTGCACCAGACCGAGGGTTTTGTAATCACAGAATCATTTAGGTTGGAAAACACCTTTAAGATTGTCAATTGCTGATATAATCTGGTAGTTTTCAAGCTTTAGAAAAAAGAAGGAACACAAGATCAAAGAGATAATATGTGTGTGTTCTTTCCACACCTTCCAGTTAATGAATCTCCAGGCAAAAATCTAGGAAACATTTTTGTGATTAAGGTGGGAGTTCAGTTCTTTGCAATGCAGTTTATTTCACAGATCATGCTTTTAGTCTCTCAACCTTTGTGTTATTTTCTCCTGACCCGACACGTTACATTATGTATTTTACAGTATAACTACCTTTCAAAAGGAGGTGGTCAATGTAAACAAAGTATGAACAAAAATAAATTCACAAAATCAGGTGGGGTCGTGTTTTGACATTTATTTGGAGGGCTGAAACGTAAAACTCTCAAATAGACTTTCACACAAATTTCTTTGTAGTCCTTTCTCAGTTTTCTAAAAATGGCTTTGTGTTTGCTGTTTTATGCAGCACCCATATTTAATGTACCAACTTTTCAACCTGAACAGTGAAATAAGAATGCCAAGTGGCTGCAGATTATATACAGGGGAAGATGGAGGGAGAAAATAGAAATTTCTTAATCCCCCATGTACTTTGCCTTCTTCTTTCCTCCTTGTGTGTGTTCCAGGGAAGGCAGAACCAATGCCCACGTGAAAGGGGATTACCAGCGCATTGGAGATGTCATGCTGAGGAACATGCGCATTCTGAAGGTAGATACAGGATTGAAAATGTGGAATTTGGGGTTTATTGAGGTGGTTTGGTTTGTTTTGTTTTGTTTTGTCAAGGATCAGAACTCAGGGTTAATATTTCCATTAATCACAGAATCCCAGGATGGTTTGGGTTGGAAGGGACCTTAAAGCCCATCCCATTCCACCCCCTGCCATGGGCAGGGACACCTCCCACTGTCCCAGGCTGCTCCAAGCCCCGTCCAACCTGGCCTTGGACACTTCAGGGATGGGACAGGCACAGCTTCTCTGGGCATCCTGTGCCAGGGCTTCACCACCTGTTAGGGTCTGGTTCTTAAAATCATTAGAAATGCCTCTGCCTGAGTTAAGGTGCAAATGAGACCATGTGCCAAAGTCAAGACATAGACTTTATTTAATAGTAAATATCAGAGAGAGAGAGAAGAAGGAGGAGAAAGAACTAGAAAAGAGGTGGGAGGACAGAAAGAGAAAGACAGAGACAGATTAAAGAAACTATCACCACTCCGTGGATCCCATGGGTATCCTGATGGTCCTCTCCAGTGGTGGTGGTAAAACATAGACCCCAAAAAACATAGAATCCAATGGATTAATGTATGCTCAGGCCAGGTGGAATGCCCAGGTACCTCCCTGGAGAGGGGGCAGTTTGACACTGTCTCTTGCAGCAGACTGAATCACTTTGCATCACATGCAGTGCTCTGGTGCAAGGCCTCAGGAATGAATCTGGGGGAACTCTGGAGGTCTTTGATGGATTGTGACACCTCCCCAGCTGCCTCTCATGTGAATGTCCCATGGATGTGGCCTTCCTGGGGTGGGGGTTTACAACTGAGCCAGTTTGTGTAAGGAAGGATGGGTGTTCAGTGCCTCTGATCAGAGCTTTCATCACGCCCCCAAAACTCTCCTCTCCCCTTTGTTTGGGGGTGTCTGTGCAGACCCACCCTCTTGGGCTCTGGCCTCCCCCACCCCAAACCTAGCCAGGAATGATTATCTATTGGGTTTGGCTTTCTTGTAGATACATTTTTTTTCCCTCAGCCTTGTTTACTTCTCCCTAGACCTGAGATGATTGAAGAATAGTGTTCCCTTTATCTTATCAAGGCATCTTAACTCACAGTCCAAAGTTCCAGTCAGATATCTTCAGGGAGGGCTGGGTTTCTGTGGTTGCAGCTTCTTTGTACAGTTTTGCCATAACAGGCAAAAGATTCATAACAATGTTTATGCACTATAAGATTCCAGCATCTGACACAACCCTCACAGGGAAGAATT